>VMDR010004934.1:0-55710 GCA_007922815.1 Macrotus californicus
CTTCACCACCTGGCTTACTTCACTTAGCATAATGCTCTCCAGTTCCACCCATGCTGTTGCAAAGGGTAGGATCTCCTTCTTTCTCTCTGCTGCGTAGAATTCCATTGTATAAATGGACCATAGTTTTCTGATCCATTCATTTACTGCTAGGCACCTAAGTTGCTTCCAGCACTTGGATATTTTAAATCGTGCTGCTATGAACATTGGGGTGCATAGGATCTTTTGGATTGGTGTTTCAGGATTCTTAGGGTATAAAACCCCAGCAGTGGAATTGCCGGGTCAAAAGGCAGTTCCATTTTTAGCTTTTTGAGGAAATTCCATACTGTTTTCCTCTATAATTATTTTTAGCTACTGTACATCTTTCCCATTATGGCTTCTTGAGTAAACAACTCCCTAGGCTGCTGTATTAAGCAAAAACAATATAAATGTGAATAGCAAGTCTTGTTAAATGAGAAATGGGTGCACATGGTGGTGTATTTTGTGCTATCACTGTGGGGTGCTTTGAAAGCATATTGTTGACTGAAGAAATAAAAGGATTTATATTTGTCCTTATTTTCATGTTCTGTATCTGAAAAGCTGCAAGAAAAAATGTCCAAAAGACTAAGGTAATGGGGATTCATTTATGTATTCAGCCCTTTACACCCAGCAATAGAATTCAATGGGTGAATGTTATTTTGCACGAGTTTCCCGTAGAGCATGCTGTGTTTAATAACATCTGGCACATCTGGGAGAGCCCCACTGCATATCATGAGATGTTTAAATTGTCTTGAATACTTTATAAGAGCAATTTCCATTCTGTTGTGTTCTTTTTGCAGATGGTGATCTGAAACAGTTAACAATGATAATACTCTTCACTTTACTTATTTATGACTTATCACTGTTGCAAATGAAGAAACAACATTTATGAATCACTGTTTCTATTTCTTGGTTTCGAGGCTGACTTCTCCTTAGACAATACCTTGGAATTCACATTTAGGTCTCTAGCGCCAGATGGAAGCTAGCATTTGTGCATGTGGACTTGATTTGTACCTGTAATAGTCAAGAAGAGAACTCAATTTAATAATGACTGGTACCTACAGAGACCAATGAACTTGATTCTGAAGGTAATGGAACCAACACAAATACCCTTTGAAGAATGTGTCTGTCTTGCCCAATTTTAAATGCCCATGAATGCACATGTATTCAACGGATGTTCAGCAAAGTGGTTGGCTCCAAGGGGCTGCGCTGTTAATAAGATGCACTTCCTGTACTCAGGGGCTACATGATAAAGCAAGGAGGGGTTCCTCCACAATTACAAATATTTATCAAATGTCTCCTTCGTGCCAGGCATTGTATTATTCGAGACAGTATAATTGTATTTTACTTAGAATATTTCAAGGTAACTCATTAAATATTCAGTTTGAAACTTGAAGGGGGAAAAATGAAGGCTTTGAATTTCACTGTGACAGACTTAATAGCCTTAGTTGTCCAATATAGGGGACTGTCAAATAGGATCTGTAGTGGGAAAGTGGGCATCCTGGTTGATGACCTCTTCACCAGCCATTTACCGAGGACATCTTTAACTCTCTGCTTTTGAGATGTAGAAGCTAAAGTTTTGAGCCAGGAAAGAGAAATATAACCAACATAAGTAAAGTTTCTTCTAATTCATTTAAAGGAATATGGAGACTTATATTTGAATGATGGACTCTTTAAATCTCACTGCATATATATTCACATACCAAGTTAAGTGCTAAGATGCTTTTTATGTGTAAAGTCTAACCATATCATACTGAAATTGATTGTAAAATATGAGAACACATACATTTTAATATATATGTGTGTATTTCTATAGCTCTCAAATGTCTGTTGTCAGAATCTACAGGCAAATGTTACTGAATTCATGCAGTAGAGAATGGGGAAGAAAAAAAATCTGTCAACATTCATCCGTTTGTTCATTCCATCATTTAGTCTTTAAAAATATTTATGCACTAATTCATATAAATGTTTAAAGAGTATCTATTATGTACTAAGTACTGGATGTTGGAAAGAGAAATGAATTAGGCAGCATCCCTGCCCTCAAGTGCATGAAAATAAATGCCTTTAATACAACGTGCTAAGAACCCTTGCCGAGGTAAGCAATGGATAGAGTGCTTTCAGGAAAGCCAGGGGATGACGGCTGCCTTGGGGGCCTGGTAAGTGGTGGTGACTATGTGAGTTAAACCTCCTCAGAGGGCAAGATGGTGGACATGGGACAAATCGGCTACCTCCGGGCAGATAACAGGCGTGGGCAGGCTCGGGTGGAGGCAGTATGCCTCAGTGTGTGCGAGAAGGGTCCTAGGCCCCAAGGCTTCTCCTGTGTGGCTGAGCAGGGTGACTTGATTGGAGCATGGGTGATTGGAGATGATGGGCCGGAAATGAGAGGCCAGATCATGGCAGGTTTGTGTGTGTGTGTGTGTGTGTGTGTGTGTATGACAATGAAGAGTTTGGGCTCCAGGTAGTGCTCTGGGCAATGAAGTGCCAAGAAAGGGCTTTTAATCAGCTCCTTAACCATGCTTTCACTTTATGATGGTGCCTCTGGTAGTCGTGTTGAGTGTAGGTTCAAGAGGGATGTTAGAGAAGGGGATTATATTGGGGTAGGTTAAATGGGGGGTAGGGATAAGGGAAAGGAAGGTAGCTAGGGTGAATGACAGATTTTGGAAAGCCAGATTATGGGATGGCAGTGCCATACTTACCAGGAGGAGAAATGGGAATGGAAGTGGTATTTAGCTGCAGGTGATACGTTTAGTTTTGTTCCTGTCAAGGGTGAGGTTATATTGGACTATGTGGAGGGGAAGTCCTGGTGGCAGTTTTTGGCGGTGTGTGGCTCTCTGTCCCATGCAGCCAGGGACAGGAAAATGAAAAGAATGTGAGTCCCATGAAGAACTCACAGTCCACTGCAGGAGGATTAGGGTCCACACTCTGGAACAGCACAGCAAGGCTGCCCCTGAGTGAAGGCAGAAGACAGCGCCACTTGTCTCCACTTGCAGCCCCTCTGCAGTGCTCACCTCCTTGAAGTGCCAGCTTCAACCCCAGCCACGTCTTGGACCACATATCTACTTACGTCGCTCTCCAGCCAAGAATCCCTTTGATGGCTCTCAGTTAGCTGTGGAACTAACCCCGCACTCCTTAGTGTATCTTCGAGAGCTCCTCGGGGCTCATGTTCCACATCCCCTTTGGACACCAAGAGATGAAGCTAGTCTACTCCACAAGCTGCCACTGTGTCTGTGAGCTCACGTTCCTGAACTTGGCCTAATGTGTTTTCTTGGCTTGGACAGGCGTCCCCAGCTGCTGCGTAGGGACAGGTCTGATCACTGGCCCTCAGCTTTGACCTCTGCACCTAGGATAATGACTCCATCATAGAAGAAAACACAACGAGCATTGGATACTGGAGGACCTGGGTTCTAATCTTGGCCTGATGCTTTCCAAATCACGTGGTCTGTGGTTGACCACTCAATGACTTTAGATTCAATTTCTTCCTCTCTAAAATGGAGGGAAAAATGCTCTTGTAGTTTTCCCTGGGAGATGAAGGAGTTCAGAGTGATAAATAGACGTAAAGTAACTTGTAAATGAAGTGCTTTATAAATGTATTTTATAGACATTTCACTTTAGGCATTGAAATGTCTACTTCTAAATAATAAGACAAAATGTACAATTAATGACATCTTTCAATTGCAAACCTTTTTTCTTCCTGAGAAATTTTTGATGAATATATACTGCAAATAGGGAGGTGTTATCTATCACCAGCCTACATCGATCACTTACATTGTGCTTGGTGCCCTGCTAGGTACTGAAAATTTATCATTTATTTTCTCCTTTTGGAGATGGTGTATTTGTCTGTCACAGCTGCCTAGGCTACAAATTATGTTCTTTTACATTTCAGGGAAATTCAATTTTATCTCAGATTCCATAACTAACTTTTACTTATGTTTGGCTGCACAATGGGTAATAGATAATTTCTTGTACTTTTGCTGAACAGTCCTCAAATATTTATGATCCGTTATTCTTCTCTCCATGTTAATATGATGGCACTTGGAAGATCACTCGGTGAAGAGACTGCAGCTGGAATGACGCTGATGGGTGGCTCCTTTGACAATTGCATTAAACTTTTTGTCTGCAAAGTGAATGCACCTACAAGGGACAAGGGGGGTGGGGAGAATAGGAAATGGGCTGCTTTGCAGATAAGCATCTGAGCCCTCATTGTCTTTGGACAGCTGCTCTAAACATTCCTTGTTCCTTTGATCTGACCGGAGCTGCTGCATCTGAAATAATTGATTTTTTTTCTTTTATATTCTTCTGTACCAGCAAATATCCAAAATGTTTGTATATCCCAATTTTCTGAAAATTCATATTTTTAATCCCTCATTTTACCCCTTACGTGCTCACCTGTAGCTCTAAACATCACTTAGCAACATTAATAACTGTACTTATATTACTAATGTTATAGTTGGTATTTATTGAACATTTCATGTGTCAGGATTGGTGCACACAGAGCTTTATTCACATTATCTCATGTATTCTTCAGAACATAGGTCAATAAGAACAGCTATTATTAATAGATAGGGACTATGGTATCCTTATTTTCCTGATTAGGAAAATGAAGCATGGAGAAGTTAAATAATTTGCCCACGGTCACTCTCCTAGCTTATGGTAGGGCAGAGTCCAAAACCCAGCACTCTCTGATTCCAGAGCCTGGACACCTAAACTGTGAATCCCACCGTCTCCTGAGGTGTTGCTTCCTGGTTATATTTCTCTTGGCAAAAGCTATACCTGTTCTCCAAAGAATCATGCCTTAGTTTACAGCACATGTTTCTTCTCTATTCTCATATCCTTCCCTCAGCCCAATTAAAGCTCAACATACAACACTTGAAAGCAGAGTGTCTGAACTGGAGGGCTTTGAGTGGGTGACCAGGGGTGATGGGTGACCTCCTCCACCCTTGGGTCTGCCAGGCTTGTCCTGGGGTGGCTGGTGGCTGCAGCTACCACTGGCAGTGAGCAGCATTAGTTTGCCTGGGGATGTCCAGAGACACATATGTCATCCTATATATGTGTCTATGTGATGCTTTAGGAAGTTGGGGGCCTGTTAGGACCTATGGCAAGCCTGTCTCGCCAAGGAGGCTTTGGGGAGTTTTGGCTCCTCAGATCTCATAGCTTTATATTCTCTCTCACTGAATGCAGCTCTTAATGGATTATTGTGCACATTCACTGATCCTTCTGGAGTCTGTGTTGACTTCAATTAGAATAAAAGTTTGTGAGGGCAGTGGGAGGCACATGGGAGTTGCTTGTTGATAAGCGAGCATTATAAATAAATAAGCAAATAAGCTTTTGCCCTGTACAATGACCTGTTATTATCCTGTGACTAGGTTTCTAAGTCAAACTGAAATAGAAAATTGAAGTAATTATCTGGACAATTTAGCAGGAAAATAGTGGCAGGCTAAATTTTCCAGATAATGTGTGACTGTTTCCCATATCACTTAGATGAGGGAATCTGAACTCTGTGTGCACACCTGGTCCTATATATTAGGATGCAGCTGTCAGCCCTTTACGAGAGGACTCTGGTTGTTTATCCAGAGAATTCATCTAAATTACCTCTCCAGCCTGGGCCCTAGCAGTCCCGTAATGTCCACAGTACCATCGTGCATCACACTGTCTGCGACTCTCCTTGACCACGCCATTGGAGAAACAGGTAACCATTTAAAAAATATCCAAGTGCCATACGCACATCTAAGAAAATGTTCAGATATGGGAGTGTTACAAAATGCCATGAGCTACACACACTGCACGTGGCCTGGATAAAATGCTTTCTTTACAGAACCGTCTCTGATGCAACAATCACCGTCTAATTAAGGCACCAAAGCCCATTTCACCAATAGCAGCAAAGGACACTACACCACCGAAGCATCTCTTTCTCCCCAAAGGCACGTTATTTTGTGCCGGAGACTCTCCATAGGTGGAAAAGCACAAAGAGAGACAGCACAGCATTTGGGCTCTTCCATCTGAGCAGAACGGTGGGGGGTAGAACAGTGGGGCAGGAAGGGGAAGAGGCGACTCTGGCCCATTTCTAAATAACACATAAAATGGGCCCCTCTCCTTGCAGCAGTTTCGATACCCACGAGCGTCCCCCTTCCTGCCCAGACCTGCCCTTGATTTCTCAGATCAGCCTGTGGTAGTTGGTATAAGCCAAACAGATCTTTCCAGCACTTAATAAATCCAGAAGAGGCATATAGGGGAGCCCTTATAAATATATAATAGCCACCTCTGGGTAACTCTCAGACATTTTAGCTCTCTGAAAGTGATGTTATTTTGAGGGTCTCCAATTGTAACATCATGAAAGGAGCCCCGCAGATGATGTGGAAATGGAAGAGGATGATGCATTTAACATGGCTTTTTTTCGGACCACTCTTTCATCAACTATTGATTTGATTGCAAAAGCCTTTAGTTAGTGCAGGAATTCCTCTGGTAATAATTAAATTTTCAAGAGATACGCTTGTAGGAGAAACGAGGGGACCCGGGGAGGGAGGGGCTGCTTGTGGAGTGGGCTCTGCGAATGTTAATGACTCTGTTAGAGTTACATAAAATTAACAGAAATTAGATCTATGGTTATTGAAGAGCCTCCTTTATATCTAGAGGAGCCATTTAAGTATAACGATTGCGGATTATGGTTCGCTAGAGCCTTTTAACTGTTCACTTGCCTGCCTACCTGACCGCTGGGCGGGATGTGATAAATTCAGGATGTTGTGAAACGGTTGCGTTTCCCTTCCATCCGGATTTCTTTACCCAGTTTTCTTCCTAACACCCCGGCGCGGGCCAGGGTTGGAGTTCATTTTTTTCCCTAAGTGTGCTTTACTGAAACGAACAGTTTTTTGCAAAGCGTGCATGCATTGTTTCTCCCTATTTGCCTTGATTTCTGTCTAAAAGACCTTTCCCCCCATTTCCGTAGGATCTAATTGGACTGTAGTTTTAGTGTTTCCTTCCTACACAGGGCCCACCGTCGCCGTGCTCTGCACTCGAATTATCTCTGAGAAGAGGGAGTAGAGGCGGGCCAACTTCTGACTGAGAACAGCAGCATCTAAGACAATAGAGCATAGCTCCTGCAATTGACGGATGTTTCTCTCTTCCCATCGAAATATTTGGTATGCTAATGTGCTTCCAATGGCGAGACCTGACTTTTTACTGCTAACTCCAGCACTGGTTGCCGAGTACGTTAGCTCAGGTTTCGTGGGAAAAGCTACTCCTTGTGAGTAATGGGGTGAGAAGTGAGGAGAAGAACGCCATCTGACTGCGTATGAAGAAAACTTGACAAGAAAGAGTTAAACCCCAGTCTATTGTCGGAGGCATGCTCAGTGTTAGGGAACTGGGGCATATAGATTAATTCACTGGGGGCCAACTGTTTGATTTTTCTCCCTGCTGCTTGGCACGGGAGTGAAACTGTAGCCGCGTTTATAGCAGAAGGTTGGATTATATTCTCTTTTGTAGGAATTAAACCCCATAGAATAACTTATGTACAGCCAAGCCAAATGAAGCCAAAATCTATAAAGAGGAGTTAGTGGAGTTATCTCAAGGCAAATACTGTTGGTTTTAGCGTCAAAATGGTGTTCATGCTGCGCGCCATCCTTTGGGTGATCTGTGTTCCCTGGCAGAGAAATGTGTGGAGGATATTCTGTAGCCTTGTGGCTTGGGTTCTCTTTTCGACTTTTCGTTCGACATAACCCAGGAACGCGTGGCTCCTATGGAGACTGGACAGACTCAATGACAGGGCCCTTGGCATTCACCTCTCCCTGGTGGTCGTAGTGCTTCACTGGAATCTGAACCCATGTAAAAAAGTGTGCCACCGCCAGCCTGTGACTTCATGTGCATTTACTCCGAGTAAATAATTCAGGTAGTATGAGGAAAGCTATGTTTTTACATAAATGTTAAAGGGTGGGCTTTAATTGCTGGTTGTGCCAAAACGTCTACCACGTATTAGATGTGAGATGGCCAAGGTTAAGCAGATAAATCAAGGCAAAGGGTGGGTTTTGTTCTAAGGGGCTGTGCAGGGAAGCGAAAGGAGTCTGAGAGGAAGACTCCTGTTCAGCTGCCTTCCCCCATACGCGGTGCGATTTTCAGGAGAAGCTCTCACTTCGCAAGGCAGTTAGGTAGAAGCAGCCCTCATTACCAGGGATGAAGGAAACCTCTCTCGGGTGGGGGCCAAGGGGCCCTGGTTCTGGATCCAGAGGCCTGTTTTAAACCAGAGTGCTTTGGTTCTAGATCCTGGTTCTGTTTCAAACCAGAGTGCTCTGGAGCCCAAGGATGCCAGTGGAATGCAGAACCTATTGCTGGGGTGGGCCAGCAACCCAGCCTCAGCAGCAATAGTGACGTGATTGTTCTTATTTTAAGTCCACAAATGATATTTTGGAGTATTCTATTTCTTGAATTGCTTAGACAAAAATAATAATCAAATAAGCGTTGTGGGAGATGACGAAGCGCATTATTTTGAAGAGACTGGAATATAAATGTACGTAACAGTGCGGCTATAACGCCTATTTTCAAACTGAGAATTTGTTCCAGTGCCATTGATATATTAGGAAATAATGGGAACACAAAGTGAATTTCATTTCTGTTGGCTGCTGTGTGATTTTGTCAGAGAGAAACACTGGGCGAATGCAGAAAACTACAGCCCCTGAAGCAAGCCTCACAGGATGGCCTCAGGGAGGACCCCCACCACCCGCTGTCCCCCCTGAGGACCCGCACAGTACCTTTGCTCACTTGGCACCTGAGCCAATAGCAAGGGGCTGTTCCCCTCTTTTTAGAAAACTTTATCCACGTCTTATAATTAATGGCTAATGAGAGAAAACAGTGATTACAGCACTGTGCTATCTCAGGACAGCAACAGAAACTTAAATGCTAATGGTTTTCAGGGCTATAGCGGATCTTTAAGCTTCCTTGACCCAATGACAACTAATAACCTTCATTAGTTCTCAAGCACAGAACAAATTAATAGATTTTATTATTGTTCCCATAGCTGAAAATTCCATAAACAGTCCATTTTCGCTACGCATGTGATTCATTACCTCAAACCAGAACGTAGCCACTAAAATATCTACGATTATGAATCTCAGCCTGGGGCCTGGCTGCTTCTGGAGGTAGCTCGCTGGTGTGCCCAGGGTAGTGCCAACAATATGGTGGATGTGCCCCACCTTTCCAGAGAGGACTGTTTACTCGAGGCTAAGGAATCACATATGTATTTAAAAAAATGTAAAATGGAAGCTTTCTACCCAAATGGTATATAGAGAGAACCCCAGGATATGAAACCGCATTGGCAGTCATAGTTGGCAGACACTTGGGGGTGCATTGCCCCTTCCCTCCCTCGGGGAACTGTGTGGCACACCACGGGGGCGCACAAAAGGCATGCACCTCAGATACCTGCCAACCACCTCAGTTTGCCCCTGTGTGACGAGCCACACCTGTGCCCGAGGTGAAAGGCGGAACAACTTCCCACCTGTCCAGGCCGCCTTCCTGCCGCCCCTTCACAGTAACTCACAAGCAGCAACCGTCTGAGGCCCACAACATTGTGATGGTGAGGTGACATGTTTATTGTTTATATGTATGATTTCCTAGCCATCTCACTACCATATGCGCTGTTGTTTTTCATAGGTTTTTATTTTTACTTTTTTAACACGTCACTGACTAAGCTGTTGAGTGTTGGGCCCCAGCCTCAGTTTCCCCACAAGCCCACGGGTTTCAGTTGTGTGATTGTGCAGAGTGCAGTGATATTTAGGAACCTGTATGTTACATCAGGGTAGGGCTGACTGTGTTTCTTACAGCGAGTCAGCAAAAATGAAAATTTCTCTCTCCTTTAAGAAACAAACAAACATGTTTTCTGGTTTCATTAGAACCTCTTTTAGCCCTTAACTAATTTATCATAAAATAATATTCACTGTCATATGAATATTTAGCTTTGTGAAATCACCGATCTCTTCATATTAAATAATCTCAATAAATGTTTGTTGAAATGATTTGAATTGGCTTATTCACTGGTTAAGCAATAGAACCTGTAATTAGGGATGCTAAGATTCCTGCCTCATATCTATTCAAGCTCACCACACACATAACCCATGAGTGTTCCTGACTTTATCTGTAGAAATAAAATTCTATGGAGACAATATTTCCAAGTGTGGGGTTTAATAATGATACATTGAAAGCAAGATTTTAATGAAAACAAGGTTTAAGGATTGATTCACTTTCTTTCTCCTTGATTTGTAAATGTTATCAGTCACAGCTTAATCCAGGAGTGGATTTATCAGAAACTCTTAGCGTGGTCCTTCATTTCTTTCATTCTTACCTTGGGGTTGGCCGCACTGGGGGGGCCTGGTCGCAGCTCGAGCTCACAGATCCAATTGACAAGGGCAGCTTACGGAATTATGTGTTCAACCACTTCTCATGTGGCTGGCGAACACGTGTCGTTGTCTGGTGGTGTTCAACTCTCTCATGAGTCTCTTCTTCCAAATGAAGAAAAAGAAACTGCAATAAGTATAATAATTCCCAATATCCTTCCTACCCCCCAATATGGGAAATATGTGTTTTCAATTCCCATGCAAGAAGGGAGAGGCAGTTTTAGACATATATTTCCACTGGTGCTATTTCTGAAATTTAAATTTGATGACTTTCTTCTTCCTCTGAGGTTGCACCAAACCGAATTTAGGGGGCTCCTGGAGCAGATCAAAATGTTCTGTTTGGTGGAAGAGTTTCTCAGAAGAGATGTCATAAAGATTTTGCATTCGCTGTCAGTGAATTTTGAAACATTCAAACATATTTATGTGTGATTTTATACTTAAAAATTACATTAAAAACTTAAAAAATATTTTTGAAATTAAAAATGAGAAAAAAACCCTTTTGCTCTTGGGCAATTTTATTTCCGGGTGTTTTTCTGTCATTGTTTTCTTCCTCTTTTTTGCTAGTGTGATATTTTTGCGTAGCCTCCATGCTGATTCCTTTTTAATTATCGATCCAAACTATTTGCAAGAAGTTCCTATAGTGGAAAGGCCAGAATCATGGCTATTAGGAATTCTTTGCATGCCATAGGGTAGTGCGTGAGAGAAAAATTCTTTTACTCCTTACTTTTCACCAGCAGAATTGGGTAATCATCAGCTTGTTTACACTCTGACTTCATCCTTCACCACAACCCATGGACAGATTGCTTCCCGTAAATACGGCTTTTTGCATAATTCTTTGTTTAGACTCAGCTATTCTGCACCTGATTGAATGAAGCTGGAGAGGAATGTTGCCCAAAGGGAAGCCAACATGCTGTTGGTGGGAGAGAGGGAATGACTGGAGGAAGGCATTCAATTACATCTCTAATACTCATGTAGCTTGCAACTAATAATGCATAGAATCTAAAGATAATTCTCCCAACTAACTTATTTAATATTTTCTTTTGCACCACACTGAGACTTCATTAGAATGGTCACTACGTAGAAAAGGGACTGACAGTCCCAGAAAGCCCCTTCCCCGCTGTCACCTCTCCCATGGGAAGAGAGCTGAGCATAAGGCAACCAGAAGCATGCAGATATAAAGAGAAATCAGGGGAGATTAGAAAGCCTGTGAACCAAAGCCTCGTGTTTTCATAAATGAAGAACGAGCTGTCTTCTGTTGTATCAGGACATTTGAACAAAAACAAGTGTGAGGACAATTAGGATACCGATGAATCTGGGAATTAAAGAATCGTAGGCCGTTTTATTGACAAATCACTCTTGTTGTACGGTCTTGAGTAATCATATCTCCCCCTGACCTTTGTTTCTCAGTGTTTGTATACACCATGCTTTTTAGTGAGTGCCAGACGCTTTCCTTTTAAAACCTGGTTCATGTGATAAACAGGTAAAAAAGTAGTTCTAGGATTTCAAAAGAAGAGAATCCTAAATATCCACAATAAAAAAAGGTTTATTGGAGAACTGCGTTGGCAGGGATCCCGTAGGTTCAGAACAGACTAACAGGGGACAGTGGGTGTCCAAAAGTCTGAAATAAAATTCCTCCGCCAGGCTTGTTAACTCGCTCCCAGTTTGCTGGGCGATCTTCTCTCCCACAGACAGAGTGAAAGACCAGCAGATAAAATCATTCTGCAATACAGAAGCAATCATGCCAACATTGTGCCAGATAATGGCCCTGTTTAGGTCTGCAGGTGGGATACTTTATAGACTGTAAACTCCTAGAGCCTATGCCCAAATATTGGCAGGCAGGTAACAGCGAACAGTCAGAAAAGATAAGCAAATAGATGCAGCAGAATCAGAGTCTGAGAAAAAGACCCTCATCGCGGTGGCCAGGCAAGTGCAGAGTATCTTCCTCCGCCTTCTCTCACGGAGCAGTCAGGTACTCCTTCTTCCTCTAGCGATAGCTGGGGGCCAGGCCTGGGGTTCTCAGTCCTGGCTGCACATGACAATCACCTGGGAGGTTTTGAAGACTACCAGCACTGGGTCTGCAGCCCTGGAGATTCTGATTTGTTTGGTCTGGCTGAGGCCCAGGATCTGGTGAGTTTAGAGCTCCCCGGGCGATTCCAACATGGAGTCAGTGTTGAGCGGCACTGGCGGTTTTTTTTTTGTTGTTGTTTTTGCTGCGTAGCTGTTCTTGGGTCTGGAGAAGTGACTCTTGGCCTTCCTTGGCTGCACAGCTTTTAAAACTACCACTGTTCAGGGCTCAGCCCTGACCAACTAATTCAGAGTCTCTGGAGCTAGAGCCCAGAAATTATCATTTAAAAAACTCCTTAGATGACTCACCCGTGCAACTGAGGTTCCGATCTGCTGGAGTAGAATGGTGTGGGGACCGTGCAGGACAGCAGGCGAGGTGTGAGAAATATTTAGCCGTGGACAAATGCACCTCAAGTAGATGATTGGCTGCACCACAGAGGAAAGGAAGGACCCCTACCGCCTAACAAATAATCAGAAGTTGAATGCACTTCCTTTGTCTTCAGTTTAGGAAGTTGGGACTTTTATGACTTTAAGAACGCATTTGAACTAATGGGGAGAATGAGGGAGGGGGACAACAGGGACACCAGGAGAGGGACTCAAGTAGGCATGGTTTCCTTTTCCTACAGTAGCTACATCAGGGAGAGGAAGGGCCTGGGGGCTCTGCATCTGGAGGTTCTAATGGTGAGCATTTGCTTCTCTTCCATCCTCACCTTCTCCCCCTTCCAGAAGATCTCTGGCTACCCAAAGCTTCTGGTGACCCTCGTCACAGCCGACCTAAGCCATCTCTCCCGAGAAACACCAAGATCCCTAAGTCAAAGCAATGGCAATTATGGTAAACCCATCTTCATTAATGAGCAAATAACTATTACCACTGAACAAAGTTTTCAAAAGACTTCTTTTCAAGCTAGTTTGACTTGGGGGTAGGTGCCCGGCTGCCCATCTGAGAGATCCTAGCTTTGTCAATCTGCAAGGACAGTGGCAGAGTCCATCTCTTCCCATAGTTCTGCCTTCCAGCAGTGCTGATGGCCTGATGCTCAGAGCTCCAGCAGAGGAGGTGGACCAGCAGCTGTGGGCTGTTGGCTTCAGAGGAAAATGACTGATAACCCCAATGCAGATCTGATGCTTTCCCCTTACATCATGTTTACCTTCGTCTTTGATATCTAGCAGTGTCTACAGGAATCAGAGTTTGAGCCCATACCTATTGTGTATTTCCATGATATTTGTAGTTGCCATGGATTATAAGCTGTGTATGACATAAGTGTGTAATAGATACTTGTCCCCAACACTCCAGTGCCTTTATTATAAAGTTTCTCCTCAAAAGTATGCTTGGACAAACCCTCTAAAGGCCTCAATAAAAATTCTTATAAAGCACAGAGCTGAGCAATAATGTAATTTTCTCTGTAGTAAGGTTCTGCTAGGTGTAGTGGGAAGGTGCCTTGAAGAAAATCACCTTTTCTGGCCCAGTTGGACAGCCCCTAGGGCTGGCCCTGGGTCTGGCTATCATCAGTGGCATCACTGGCCCCTTACATGTTTACCACGAGGATGTTTAGGGTGAGAATGTATCCTGAGATGTTTCCTGGTGCTTTCTCTTAGCCCCCTTCGGTCCAGGTTGAAAGTCTCCCTTGATGTAGATGTTCAGCATGTCTGAGGTTGGGTTTTCTCTAGCATGAGTGGGACCTGGGGAAATGGAGTGAAACTTCTTCAGAATGGAGGTAATTTTTATAGTCAAGAATATTCATATGTGGACAGAGCCATTGACTTTGGGGTGCCTACTCTTTGCTTACCTTTGTAACACGAGAATTTGAAGTTCACGTCTTCTCTTCCCAACAACCCAGAAACATGGGAATTACTTCCAGTTTACTCACAAGAAAATGCAAGTGCAACGAGGAAAAGCGACTTGTTCGGTGTCACATGGACAAATGGTGAAGTTATGATTCAAACCCAGACCTCCCTGAGCACAAAGGCTGCACTCTGCCTGTGTGACCCCACTTCTCTGCAGACCGCCCTAAGTGAGCGGGAAGAGTGGAACAAAGGCGAAGGCAGCAAGGCATTGAAAACAGCGTTATACTGTTGTCACCCTGCTACTGCCACTAATGAGATAGCAGACACGGGCCAGCCCTTTAATTTCCGTTGAAAGGGCTGAGTCTAAAAGCCCCATCTTTCCTTTACCGGAGGCCTCCTACCTTTAGTTTCCTTTTATTTTGAGCTTTAGGTATGCATCCTTGCATTGGAAGAAAGAATTCTTAAACTTAAATAAATTTCAAACACTGCAGAATTTGACAGTTTCTGAAATTCATCTCCAAGCTCCCTCCCAGTACCATGATTAGAACATTCTAGATCTCAGAATTGGCTCTGGGGCCCCTGACAGGGAGCCATAGGTCCTGTCTACCATGATTCTAAGGCGACCCTCTTCCTCCTCATCTCTGACCTACTGTGACTAGCCCACAGGTGGCAGAGGAAACTCCTTGGGTGCTTGTGCTTGGATCAGGCACTACTAGGTGCCATACCCTGCCCTACCAGTGCAAGAAAAACAGTTGTGGCAGAAGTCTGCTCGTGTCAGAGTCTGGGCCTAGACCGGGGCATACGTGGCAATCCTGCCTGAGTCTCAGAGGAAAAGACATGGAAAATCAGGAATGGGAACTAGAGTGAGGGGGGCAGAGCCTCTATCCTTTGCTTCTTTTAATGTCCACATGATTTGTGTGTGGGAAGCCCTTAATAAATGCTTGTTCAATGAACGAAAACCCCAATCCCCAGGAATAGCCACGGTGCTGACCAGAGGTGCGTGTGGGTATTTTTTCTGTTTTGAGGTTTTCTTAGTGTCCCCCCTGAAGCAGTGGCAATTGGGGGGGGGACACAGAAACTCTCGGCAACATCGTTACTCTCAGGAAGTGGTGTGCACAAAACTCTTCTGTGTGCTGCTGTGTGTGTGGAGACTGGCCGAGGAGCGGTGTGGTGATGGGAAAGCCTATGATTTGGAGCAAGACAGATGGGTCTGAGTCTTGCCTTGACCACTTACTGACTGTGTGACTTTGGGTAAGTCACAGGACAGGGATGAGCCTCAGCTCTCTTATTTTAGAATTTTTGATTAGGTGACAACTCCATGGCAAAGGCTATTGTGTGAGAAGGGGTGTCCAGCCTGTGGCCCGTGGGCTGCACATGGCCCAGGATGGCTATGAATATGGCCCAACACAAAATCATAAATTTACTTAAAACCTTTTTTTTGCTGATCAGTTTTCGTTAGTGTTTGTGTATTTATTGCATGGCCTGAGACCGCTCTTCTTCCAGTGTGGCCCAGAGATGCCAAAAGATTGGACAGCTTTGGCACAGGATGTAAGTGTGTACATGCACACACATGTCTGTGTGTGTGTACTGGCAAAGAGCAAGCTCTCAATAAATGGTAGCTATTATCTTTATTCTAAGCAGATGTACTCCCTGCCCTGTAGAAATATGTGCTCTGAACCAGCTAATATTTACTCTGACTTCTTATTGAAGTGATCGATGGCAGAGATCGGGCAGGGGCAGCTTGGCATGCAGTGGGCCATAGTGTGATCTAAGGCTTTGCTACTCAAAGTATGGTCCATGGACCATCTCCAGCAGCCCCACCTAGGAACTAGTAAGAAATTCTGACCCTTCATCCTCACTCTAGGCCTTGGAGCCAGAGGTTGCATTTTAAGAAGATCTCCAGGTAATTTGTATACATATTAAAGGCAGGATCTGCAAAACTAAGACCCGTAGCCTCAAACTGCATTGAGTATAATTCTCAATTCATAGCTCAAGGGGGAAATGTTGGCATTTTTCTCATTTTCTCTTTGGAGCAGATATATTGGCCATGTGACATGCTGAGGAACATCCCAAGGGATGTCCTCCATCACTTGAAGAGGTCTCTGTCATGAATGCAATGCTTATTCTGGGTGTGGTTGAGATTCAGGCAGAGGCACTTGCTTCTACATTTGACCTTGAACTAACTGATTGCTTTGTGGCTGGTGCCGGCATGCGTGACCGGTGCTGCTGAGTCAGGGTGTGCTGGGAGGGTAGAGGGCGTCTGTCTGCTGGTGGTGACATCTGCAGTGGTGACCCGTGGCCTCCATGGAGCACAGTGCAATGGTTGCCATGGTAACTGCTGTGCTTGGTCAGGGGTGACTAGCTGAGCTGCAAGAACTGGGCCAACGGCCCCTCCCAGTGTCCCCCTGTTGCTGACACAGCAGCACAAGTGTGGCTTGGCTCTTCTCACATGGGAATTTGACAGAGAGGCAGAGGGAGCCTTCTTGTTCCTTGTTTTGCCATATGTCCTTCACTACAGGGAAAACCAAGAGAACTAAGTAATGGAAAGAAATTATTTTGAAATTGAAAGCATTCTGTGCCAAGCATGAGGAACTTAGAGCACATACAATACACAGGAACTAAAGGCACACAGGAATGGACCCTCCTTGCCCACCCCAGGACTCCTGCCTCAGAGTTCATTCAGATGGGAGCTCAAGGGGACCTATGAGATCACCTTCTTTAAGCCCCTTATTTTACAGATAAGTCTGAAGCCCAGAAGGGGTCAGTGATTTGCCCAACATCACACAGCAATGAGTCAATGAAAGGAACTCAGTTTATGATCTGCAGACGTTTATGACATCCTGAGAGAAGGGCTGATTCTAGAGGTCAGGCTCCCTTACTCCTAGTGTAGTGCTCTTTCTGATGTCCCACGCCATGTCTCTGTGGTTGATGGTCTCTGGGTCTCCATTTGTCCCGGGCTGAAGAGAATAATGTCCCCTGTCCTCTGCTTGTTGGTGTGGCCCTTTGAGTTGTGCTGACTTGGATCCCAGCCCTGGGTCTGATGCCTACTAATCATGGCTTTGGGTCAAGTTACGTTCCTGCTCTGAGTTTCTATGTACCAACTGAAAATAATAAAAACAATAACATCTAACTCGCAGGGGTGTGGAGTTCATATCCACAAAGTGCCTGGCATGGTTGGTGTTTGGTAAATATCAGTTTTTGTTCCTGCCCTACACTTGGAGAGGAAGGAGCTTCTCTTTATGTACCTGACCTAATTACTATGGAAAATTTGCAATATTGAATGAAGTGCATATTTTAAATATATGTCATTAGTGTGTGATTTCAGACAATGATGAAGTGAGAAGCAAAGAGCAAATGGGTTATAGCCTCTACTCTTCCAGCAGTCTGCGGCTCCTGTGTGACAGTAGCTAGTACTTGAAGCCACAAAGATAAAGCAATACAAAAATGTACCAACAGCTTTGAGAGGTGTGAATAGATTGTATTGAATTTGAGTCAAAGAGAATTATTCTACTATTATATAAAAGGACTAGCAGAGTCTCATTTAGAGTATCGTTTTCAGTTCTTATCACTTTGGTGTAAAAAGGACCTTGTAGCAATGGAGATGGTAAAGCAAAAATAATGAAAATGACTCAGGGACGCAGGGAACTTGGTCATTATGAACTAGCCAAAGGATCTAGGCTTGTGTTGATTAAGGGAAAAAAAAAGGACAATGCTGATGTCACAGAGGCATAGGTAACCTTTGGGAGAACATGAAGAGTCGCTACTACAAAGCTATTGCATTTGTGCTTATGTGAGAAGGGACGTTGCAGAGGGTGGAAATTAAATTTTGTGTAACACAGAAGCAAATTCCCAAAAGATTCTGCACCATTATATATATGGTATATTAGTTTCCTAGGGCTGCCATGACGAAATACCACAAATAGGGTGCCTGGGAGGAGCAGAAGTTTATTCTCTCACACTTCTGGGTGTTCGAAGTTCAATAGCAAGGTATTGGCAGGGCCAGGGTCTTGCTGAGGCTCTAAGGTGTAATCCTTTCTTGCCTCTTCCAGATTCTGCACGTTGCTGGCAATTCCTGGCATTCCTTGGCTTGTAGCTCCATCTCCAATCTTTGCCTCCGTCTTCAAATGACTTTCCTTGTATCTTTTCCTGTCCTTTAAAGGACACCACTTATATTGGATTAAGAGCTCTCTCGAATCCAGCTTGACCTCATTTTAACTAATCATTGGAATATATCTACAACAACAGCAGCCCTATTTCCAAATAAGGTCACGTTCTGAGGTTCCTGGGGTTAGAGTTGTTGATTGAAAATTATCCTCTGCTACCAGAAAGGTAACCATAGAGATTTCTGACCTCAGGATTTTTTTTAACTTAACATTTTTTTTAATTGAAAAAAATTGTAGTTAAATAACATATCAAGTAAATTTACCATCTTAACCATTTTTTGAGTGTGTAGTGCAGTAGAGTTACTCTATGCAAGGCCATGGGGCTTCTCCTGGCCACATTATGGGTCATGTGGGAGAAGACCCTGGCACGTGCCACAGAAAACACAGAAGCCAACTGACTCTACTGCATCAGGCAATGAGACTTTGTTTGGGGGTGGATATTTTAGTCTTAAACTTAAAGACTGGGCAAGAAGTCACATTCATCTGAAGATAAAAGGGGGAGCAGTGATAAAAACAAAAGTTGAAATATACTGAGTGGAGAGTAGAGGTGGGGACAGACAGTTGGCTGTGGTCCCCAAAGTAGAATTGATATGAAGAGTATATGTGGTATGTCACCAGGGAAGGTAGGAGGAGGGAATGGAACATCTAAAGATCCCAGATCTGTCTCAGGACTTCCTTCTCAGGGTGGGAGGACAGGGGAGTAGGGGTCCCCTGCGGAGGAAGAACACACACCTTCCCTCAGCGGGACTGAGGGACAGGGGCGAGGACGAGAGAGGGAGACCGTGATTGCAACTGGCGTTTTCTGTCTGCTTGTTCCTACTCTACTCGTCTTTCCACCAAGTACAGAAACCCGCTTCATCCTTTTCCAGGGAGAGAGGGAGGGGAAGAGATGGAGAGAATTGTGACTCTGACCCTTCCACCCCTCCTTCCTTTCATGTATTATTGTAGCTGGGTTTCAGGGGCAACCATGGTAATCTCATGAAATCATTCTGCAGGCTGATGGGAGGCAGGTGCATGCTCTATGTTGGCATGCCATGGTGACTGGTACCCTTTCAGAGCGGGGTTATTGGACAATATGATCATGTCTGAATGGGACAGGCCTAGTCTGGGAAGTGCCGAGGGGTGCATGCCAACCTGAAGAATGGGGCATTGCTCAGCTGGGTCCTGAGCTATGAGGAGGTGTATCCAGGGGAACGAGGAGGGGAGCAGGATGTCCTGGTGTGAAGGGGAAGTCGGGGGTGGCTCATGTGCGAAGACTAGCCTGGGGGACCCCAGTGGGCAGAGGGAAGCTCTGAGCCTGGAGAAGGAGGTCTGGGCTGCATCTTGAAAAATGAACTTCTACTTCTATCCATTAAAAGGACAATTATGCAAAAAATCCAGAAAGTGACTTTGATGTAGGGCAAAAAACGAAAGAAAAGGCTGTTTTAGCCTATTACCTAACAGTAGGTAAACTCTTTACAGGGTATATGGACTGAGTATTTGTGGCCCCTCAGAAAAATTTATATGCTGAAGCCCTAACCTCCAAGGTTATTCGGAGGAGAGGCTTTGAGGAGGTAATTAACTTTAGATGAGGTGATGGTGGGATTAGGGTCCTTATAACAGGAGGGAGAGATACCAGTTCCGCCCCCGCCCAGCCCACACAGGAGGGCAGAGCAAGGAGAAGGCAGTGTCTGCAAGCCAGAAACAGAATTCTCACCGGAAATCGAATCTACTGGCACCTCAATCTTGGACTTCTCAGCCTCCAGAGCTGTGAGAAGTAGGTATGTGCTGTTTAAGACACCCAGTGTGTTTTATTTTGTTAAAGCAGCTCAAGCAGAAGAAAAGGCTCCTTACCATCCCTCATGGTGCAGCCCTATGGCTTTGACCCTCATCTGAACATTGCCAAGTCCACTTGCCCTGCACTTTACTGAGTGTTCCTGCATCTCTGCATCCTGTTCCCTGGGTCCAAAGTCAGGCCTGCATTTCAGTGTCATCAGAACCCGTGTCCCCTTCACTGTCGTAGCAGTGCATGAGCAGGGAGGTCAGATCTTCAACACTCAGGCGCTGAGGTGGGAACCCTGTCAGAGAGCAAGATGGGGGTGGCCCAGTAAGTCCCCACCTCCCGCCTCCTCTCTGCCCCTCCCTTTCCTTCAGTTCTGCGGCATTAGTGGCCTAAACTTCTCAGTGACCTGTCAATGACACCCCCCTGTGCACCTCATCTCAAAGCTCACATCCAAGGTGTTGGTGCTATCTTTTAAAACCCTGACCAGAGAAGGGGTGCTGGGATTGTAAAGGAGTCTTTCATACAGCGTGGGTGTGAGCTAAGCTCACTTTCAGGAGGAGCCAAAATAGGTCTCGGCTGCCTGGAGCCATGATTTCCCAGGGTGCCGGTGACAGTGAACACATCAGTGCACAGCTCTTGCTGACACAGGGAGATGGGACCGGGTAGGAGAAGGAGGCCAGGAGGCAGCTGATGGGGATGAGAGCGGGCAGAGAATAGTGCTGTGCAGTGAATTATTTTCATGCAGATAATTAATAATGGAGAAACAATATAATGACAGAGCGCCTTCACGAGAGAACATTGTCGGTCTCCTTACTCATTGATTCTTTTCTCACGGAACGGATGGGCCAGTCGGCTGCCTTTCTAGATCCACATGGATGATGAAACTGCACACAAGTTTCATTTAAATAAAGGGCAAATCTTCCAATTAGTCAAAGGCTAATCCTCATGCTTTAAAAATGACAAACTGCTCTGTTTGTTGAAAAGATACAAAGGGAGGAAAACCCCAAATACAAATAATGATTGAAAAAAATCTGGATACACAGATTCTACTGTGCATAATCTAGGGGGAGATTTACAAAGTCAATAATTGTCATAAAGATTCATTGGTTTGCATTTAAGGCCTAATTAAAAAATACATATTTTTGATGATTTTATTCCTAGAGTATATGCATTTTCTAACTATCAGAATAGTTTAATTCCTCTTTAAAACCAAAGAGGAGTTTTCCATAAAGAAGCAGGTGTGGCTGATAGAAATAAGTAAGCATTTAAAAATAAGTACCTTAAAATGAATTTATTTTCTATATGCTTAAATGTTTCTGCTGCTGATGGAGATAAAATGAATCCTCTACTTGATATCTATTTGAGTTCTGGTTTAGGACTCATTCATAAATATGTAAGAACAAATCACATTCAACATGTTCATCATTATTTCTCCGTCTGTCCTTTAGTGAGCAACTATTATGCAGCAAGTCCCCTGCAAGGAACTTAGCTAGCAACAAAAAATGCCTCTCTTTGAGGAGACCTATGTATAGAAGCAACTGCCATACAATTAAGTTGGCCAATTCTCTAAGTTGTGGCTCTTTCCAAATTGTGATCTGAATAAGAATCTCCTTGAGAGCTTGTTAAAATGCATATTCCTCGTTAGTCAATGGTCTGAAGAAGGGTCCCAGCTTCTGCACTCCCAGGGATGTTGGGGACCACTCCTGAAGGGCAAGGTCTCCAGAGAGAGCCACAGGAGGCAGTTGGAGAAGGAAGCAGAGGGCACTTCTGCATGTGGGGAAGGGGCCAGGCTGTGCAGGATTCAGGAAATCGCTTCCTGCAGGAGAAGACAGGTGACTTGAGAGGTCAAGGAAGGAGCACGGAAAGCTTGGCTGGGATTCCCTTGGAAGGGTAGGCGTGCCTTCACCTTCCGGCCTCAGTCTCAGGTCAAAGAGACCCTGCCTCAGGAAGACTGCAGTTAGCTTGACATGGCTGGAATTCTCCCCCTCCTCAGCCCTTGTCCACATCCCTGTGCAACATGCACACACTTACTTTCTTGAGCTAGTAGGGATTGGTTTCTAGTCACTTTGAACTGAAAAACTCCAGATAAAGTGGGTGCACTTGGGGGGAAGTGTCAAGTGATGAGGTTGGTGAACAATGAGTGTTCTGAAAAGGGTTCTTTCTCCTCGTGGTGTTAGGATGAACAGTTGTAAGTATCGTAAACTGTGTGTGCGAGTCACACAAGCATGAGTGCTTTAGTCTTCAACCCCAAGGGAAGAAACAGCTGCACTTGAATATGACGTGGGAGTCTACCGATCCATGGAGAGTAACGGTGGAAAGACGTGGGCAGCCGAGCGCAACGGGGGCAATAGACTGCGCTACACCAGGCGGCGGGGCCTCTTTCATCTCTCTCCCCATCTCATTGCCCTCATCGGTGAAATCTCTTTTATTTGAAACTTTCAAATCCTTTCCACCTACGGGTTGCTACCTTTGGCATGCCTGCACTGAAACCCTCCCGCCAGAGCTTCTCGTCTCTGGGCTCAGGTCATGATGCATTTTTTAAAAAAATCACTTCACTCTCCTGTCCAGGATGTCTCAGTGACTCCCTCCTGTGGGACACGTTGAATCCAAACCCCTTGGCCAGGTCTTCCACAGTCGCCTTTAACTGCCTCTCAACTTCCCTGCTGTTACGGGTCGTGTCTGAATAGTCAGTCAGTCGTGTCTGAATAGTCTGTGAACACTCTTCATTCCAGCCTGGCTCTCTTACTTTGTAGCACTTCCTGCATGTCCTGTCAAATCCTGCTTTTCTTAAAAAATATTTTTTACTAATTTTGCTATTATAGTTGTCCCAGTTTTACCCCCTTTGTTTCCCCCCTCCTCCAGTACTATTACTGCTACTAGGGGCATTTAACTGAAAGCCTGCCGTGGGGTAGACATTCTGTGAAGTACTTTGCACATGTGATCACATGACCCCTCATGATCATCCCATGGAATAGACATTGTTATTATACCCACTTTGTGGCTGAGGACACTGAGGCATAGAGAGAGCACATTACTCAAAGTCACACGACTATACATTGAAAAGTGGCAGAAGCAGAATTTAACTTTAGGCCAGTGTCTCTTAGGAAGATTCTATCTCCCATGTCAGGCTCTGCCTTTGCTTACACAATAATTTCTATGTGACAGGTCTTTTCTCTGTTCAATCTTTGTTTCTTTTTGCCCTTCAAAATGCAGCTTCCAAGAGTCTTCCTTATCTAAGAACATGCCAGTCTGGTCGTTCTCACACTCCACGTGTCCTTTCTCTCCAGCAGGGCGTTGGGGTTTTGTCTCGAGCCCAGACCAATGTTGCTCCATCACTGAACCCTGGATTTTCACCTGGGAATGCCTAACTTTTCACCTTTACTCTTTGACTAGTTTTGCACACACAAACTGGTGTTATCAATGTGTGTTTAATGCTAGTCAAAGGTCTAACTTATTTTTGTGGCGAGCTGTTGAGGCTGGTATTTCCTCTTGCACAGACAGTGGGAGGGCATGGGAAAAGATAAATCTCTCTCTATAAATTTATATCTCTAAATATATAAATTTCACCTATATAAATCTGCACTGGATGGGTCGGTTTCCAAAGTGTGATCCATAAAATGATGGGGTTCCCCAATGACCAGTTTAGGGGAAGATCTGTGGGTCAAAACTATTTTCCTGAGATGTCATTTTTCTTTTGTGTTAATGGTGCCAAAGCAATGATGGGACAAGCTGTTGGTGCCTTTACCAACAAGGTAAGTCAAGGCAGTGGCCCCAAGCTGGGCCGGTAGCCATGGCACTCCTCGCCACCAAACATGCAGAGAAATAACAAAAATCCAAACATACAAACAGAAGCAATGTCAATTTCACTTATGAATGTTATTGATACAGCATTAAAAGTTATTAATTTTTTGGAAAGTTGAGCACATTTCTTTTTAATGTTATACATGAAAATGTGCAAAGTATTGATACATATAAACCGTTTCTGTCACCCAGTGGCGTACCATGGTTGTCTGAAGGAGACCCCGTTGTGTGATTGAGTCGTGAGCTGCACTTGCTGCTTTTTTCTGAAACACTGTTTTTTCCTCGAAAACATCTGACAGACACACTGGTTCTTCACACTTGGATACCAGGCAGGCGTTTTCTTTTAAAAATGAATGAAGGGAGCCTGTGACTTCTAGAAAAATAACTGACAGCATTTGTTGCCAAAGATAAAACCTGAGCTTTTAAGTGAAATTATAATTTTGGAAAATTTGTTAGCTGCCACTATATGCTTGATAGTGTCCCAATGCTTAAAAATGTTTTTGGTGAGGTTTGTGATAATATTAATGAATGTGGGTTTTTAGGAATATTATGTAGTGACAGAGTCAACAATTGGAAGATTTGCATAAATTAGTGAACCAATTTTTTTTCTAAATAATCAATGCATGAGTAAAAGATCCATTCAAAGTGCAGAAGATATGAATAGGTTTTAATATAACCAAGTAGGGAAAAGTTCATCAATATAGTTTCAGATTCTATATCACAACTAACCTTTTAGAAATGGCCACTGTTGAGTTTTGGCATATTATTGAAGGATACCCACAATTATCTGAAAAGGCTATAAAACACTCTGCCCTTTTCCAACTAAATATCTCTGCCAGACTACGTTTTCTTCATATGCATCAACCAAAACAAACATCTCAACAGATTAAATACAGAGGCAGAGGCGGGAATTCAGCTGTGTTCTTCTTATTAAGGCAGATAACCAAGAGACTGGCTAAACTACAAAACAATGCCTTTCTTGTCATTCTTGTCTGCTTTAGAAAGTAGTTATTTTTTTACAAAATTATATTATCAATGACAATATGTAATAGATTTATTGTTGTTTTTAAAAAACAAACCAATAAATATTTTATAAATGTAGCAGTTTAAATTTTGAATGTTAAATTAATCAATAGATAAAATCCAGGTGTATAAAAGCTCTTTGGGATCCTCAATAGATTTTAAGAGTTTGAGAGGGTTCTGAAACCAAAAAGTTAAAGAATTAGTGTTATACATAGTTGGAGGGACAGAGGATAGATAATTGTTGCTTCCCTATCTTCTACCTATGAACAAATGTCTTTAACTTCTACATACTTGCTCAAGCCCCAAACATAGAAATCATCCATTTTTCCTCATCCTCTACCCTAATCAATTACCCGGCCCTGCTGGCTTCACTTATTAAATATAATAAAAACCCACCCACTTCTCAACATCCTCACCTGCACTTCTACCACCAGCGTCAACATCACAAGAGAGAGGTTGTAATAATAGTCCTTGATTTTTTTCAGGTCTCCGTGTGTCACAACGTCGGGTAGTTTCCTCTTATGATAACTCTGGGCTTGGCTATGTGACTTGCTTTGGCCAACGGGATGATAGCAAGCATGAAAGTCACTTGCATTTGGGACGTGCTCTCTCTGACTACTTTTGGAACATTACCACCACCATATGAACATACTTGGGTGATGAGAGAGTCTTGGCTTAGTCCTCATCCCCTCCTTGGCTCGGTCACTCCAGTCGATGGTAGATACGTGACTGCGACTGAACCCAGATAATGTGTGCGAGGGACTGAGGGAGTAAGTGTTTCTCTTGTCATCTAGGAGGTAAGCTAAAGCAAAGCATTATGGGAAGTGATGTTTCTAAGTGATTCCCCATTATCAGTGATCGGCCCAGGAGGCAGTAGGAGGGAATGGGAAGGAAGAAAAGTTCTGGAAGATGGGGCAATGTCCAAGATCTCTTATGTTATTCATTCTGGGGCTGTGCACAGCTGAGGACATCTGGGGATGTTGAGAAGGTGCCAGAAGGACCAGAGGTGATTGAATTTTTCCTGAAAATAACCTTCACCAGCTTCTTAATTGTATGTTTTCTCTCCCTCCATTTCCTCCATCCTCAAGGTCCTCAGAACCAATTGCCAGAACTTCAGAGTCCATGTCAGGGACTAACATAAGGGGTCCCCTAAGTCCTTCTGCTCTGCACCTGCCCCTGTGCTCCCAGATGAGCTCACAGCCCCGTCAGAGCTGCTGGGGCTGCAGGCCTGCTGCACTCATCAGCAGGGGAAGGGGACAACAGAGGATGGAGCCCAGGGTGGGGTCTCCTTTCCTACCCAGTGCAGGTAACAAACATTTCAGCAGGTCAGCAGGGTGTGATGTGTATTCTTACATAGATTTCTAGCAACATTCTTAGGGATTCAGGTGTAATTAAACTTCTCACCTTACAACTGTGGTCACTGAGGTAGAAGTCAGTTGGACACCCCCCACCCCATTAGATTTATTAAGGACAGGATTTTATTTTTAGCCTTTGAGTTACTTTGCAAATACTAGAGTTGAAATCATGTGATGCCACACTGGACAATGACTTTGATCAATTTAGTTCATCAATGGCTTCATTAGGGTGGGGAATCAGGTGTTTAACTTAATCGACCAGTAGTCAAGATGGCAGCTTTGGTATTATGGAGCAATATGGCTGAGAACAAGCAGCCTGCTGAGGGCAGATTCTGAGCCACGTGATTTATGTGGTAAGTTATGGTTTCTTTGGGTGGTCTCTCTGCGAGGCCATGAGGCAAATGTGGAAAGGGTTTTAATAAGCTATTACAGTACTACAAGAAACCTAATTTCATGAGGTGTGCCAGAAGCAAGGACTGTAAGGCCAGTCCGCCATGGTGTCGTGAGTGAGCATCGTGGTTTTTGGATCAGCAGAGTGGCATCATTCCTCATGATATGGGGGATCTTGGCCAATTTCAAAGTTGTGAAAAAATTTGCTGCCATGCCACCTTAAAGGAGAGCTATGTGCATGTTTAGATTTACTAAACTACATGTTTGACCTTGGTTAACATTACTGTTACATTTTTCATGTCACTGATCACGATGATAAGTAATAATCATGTTTAAGCGTTGTGAAGTATCTTACTACAATTATTTTCCTATTTGATATTTTTTCAAGTGCCTTTTAAAACTTTTCCTCCTTTACTTTAAGATATTCCAGATTCTTTTTTTATTATCTGATTTTCATGGAATGCCATTGGTTATAGAAGGGACCTTCCCTATATAAGTTTCACCAAATGTGGAAGTGAATGAGCTGCCATATTTGGAAGGGAATGAGCATTATTCAGAATTCATAGATGTATGAAACAAGTGAATATGTCAGAAAACCCTTGATGTTCCCAGGAAAAAATGAGCCTGTACATTTCCATCAACTTCCAGAGTCTGTATAAGCAAAATCAAGCATGACACTAGGTAGAAAAGCACTAACCAGAGAAATGGCATGACCTGGTGCGGTGCAGAATCACAATGTCCCCTGCCCTGCATTCTTCCAGAGGTCCCCATATAACCTGAGACTGGAGAGCATTGGCCTTGAACCTGGCAGCTCTCTCGGAGAGTTTAAGGTCCAACTCTGCCTCTAACAGCTGTGTAGGATTTGAGGGAAGTCAATTTGGCTTTCTAAAAAACCTCATGTTCTTTTTCTTTTACAAAAGGAAGAGATTAGACTTGCTTGGTAGTTTTCAACCTTGTTGCCTCTGTCAAATGTCTTCTTATGTACAGTTACAAGGAAGAAGTGTGGGCCAATGGAGCAGGAAACAGTGGAATTGTTCTGACTGAGAAGAGGGGTGAGTGACCTCGAAGTTCCTCTGATGAATGTTCAGGGTTCCGTGGAACACGATTTGAAGAAGTCTGGGCTAGCCAGGTGATAGGATCCTACGGCCCTCCTGAAAACGGTATCAGCAACATGCCTCTTTATTTCTTACCAGTGGTTTGCATAAGAAATTGGTATGGTAACTAACCTCAATGGTCAAGTAATACTCTGTTACACGCAAGTTTTGATTCACATTTTAATTTTTGTACAACACAATATCTAGCTTTGAAGCAATAAGCAAAAATATTGTCACGGTGCTTTTCTGTTGTGGTTCTGATGTGCATATTCAGCAGAGCCCTGTAATGCCCGGAAGACCATGGGCTGGTTGGTGCTAAGTAGACCTGGGTTCAAATCCTAGCTGACTGTTTTTTGCTTTTGTGATCGGAGACTTGGTATTTAATCTCCCTCAGACTGTTTATTTGTACAGTGGGCAGAATGAAACCCACCACAGAGGTTTTCAGGGATGTCCAACCTGTGGCCCACAGGCTGCATGCAGTCTGAGATGGCTGTGAATGAGGCCCAACACAAAATCATAAGTTTACGTAAAACATTATGATAATTTTTTTTTTTGTGATTACATGTCACAATGTAGTTAATGTGTGGCCCAAGGACAACTGTTCTTCTTCCAATGTGGCCCAGAGACGCCAAAAGGTTGAATACCCCTGGTAGATGATATTTACACAAAAAACCTCTTAATGCAGAGCTCTGCATAAATTAGTACTTAATAATAATAAAAGTAATGGTAGTTGTTTGAGTCAAACTTTTGGGGGTTTTCTTCTTGTGTAGGTATGAAAAATACAAACTATTTTAATTTTCAGCAAGCAAAAAAAAAATCACTTACCCATATTACCACATAAATGTGATCTCACCTCACCTAAATGACTCAATTAATGAGGGAAAACTAAATTAAGGAAGTGTTTTTTTCATATTAAGTTATAGGAATGTGTTTATTTTCTTGAAATATAGGTTTCCTTTATTTCACTTTCACGCTTCCACTTTTTCTGGAGACCAGGGTGCAGGAAATACACCCATCTCTTAGCCACTCTAAGAGAATCATCGGTCAGAGAATGAAAATAAAAGGCAACTAAACTGTCTTTGGTCTTGGTGGCAGGAGAGGCTGGAGGTGGGGACCCCTGAGGGGAAAACAGCCCTCAGGGGACACCCCTGCTCTGCTCCAAATATTGGTACCTGTGAATTAGGGTCCAGTGGCTTAGGTGACACAATTTTTTAAAAAGGAGGTGGAAGTTCAGAATTTCTGTGTAGAATCTCCCAATTTTAAATGTTGATTCTATTTTTAAAGATGGGTGGTTCCCAAGGAGACTGTCTGTGGGCTGTTCAGACTCAGCAATTAGAAGCTGGTGGGAGACCAGGTCGCTGCCATTGTGGAGTCACTGCTGGAGACCCGGCATGTCTGGCTGCCCTGTCCTCCTTTCTCTGCCCGTGGGCCTCCCAAGGTAAAGACACAGACACTGGAAATACCTGAACAGGACGTGGAGTTTAGCAGTAATGGCAAGATGAGCTCTGGCCCTCCAATCTGGTAGGTCCTCAGGCTGGAGGCTCAGTGGGGTCTCTTGGCCCACCCTGCCCTCCCCTGCCCTGCCCTGCCCTGCCCTTCCCTGGTCCCCACTCCTCCAGGCCTAGGGACCAAACACTCTCATGTGCCTGCCTTGAGACAGAGAAGAAGCTGAGACCCAAGAGTGCTTTTCACCTAGCCACACAGAATGTGGGAGGAGCCATGGGTTGTGCAGTTGATCAATTCTGTGAAATGGGGAGAAAGAAGTGTAAGACTGTCACCTCCTTCAGAGGCTCGGCCACCCCACCCACCACTGCATGTCTCTTGCGTGACTATGAGCAGTCTGGTGATGGGGTGGGTGCTTATTCTTTCTTAGAAATTGGGGTGGGTCTGGGGAAGAGAGGGCTCAGCGGGAGGGAAGAATGAGTGGGAAGGAGGAAGATTTCCTCGGATGAGTAGAGCGAGTAAATTTGATCTTTGGGTCATTTTTATTTCTACCTCTAAATAAAGTCTTTTGGCTGGTCTTGTCACTTCAAAACCTCAATTTTCAGATGAGATCGGGCGCATTCAGGGTGGTATGGCTGTAGACAAAAAACCTCAGCTTTCTTAGATCCATGCTTCTTCACCGTTTCCATGTCTGTGACCCTAATCCAAGGGTTTCCCACTTCTGCCTGGCATAATTTCCCAGGTCAGCTCTCTCTCCCCAACTATCCCCTAAGCTGGCTGCCAGCCATGGCTTTCCCTAGCTGGGCCACCTTCAGGTCACAGTCCTGACCTACAGCGATAGCTTCACGTGCCGTGTTGCAACAACTGAATGCCACGCTGCTTTTCCAGGGTTAATTTAGAGGGGTCTTCATTGTGCTCCTCTTGGTCCAGGTGGTCAGATGTGTCCCCAAGGAGATGCGGGTGTTCCCCGGCCACCGTGCTTCAAGCTCAGAGGCGAATGCTGCCGTTCCCTGCAGTTGATTTTGCGCAGGTGCAGGCCTGTGTTGGGAAGGGTGACTGTGGCTGCTAGAAGTCTCTCATCACTTACAAAGTAGGACACCGAATTGGTGATAACTGTAATTATAATGAAATATTTTCACATAGGGAAATACCAGAAGGAGATGTTTCAAAAATCACACTAGCTGTATCAGAAGGTAGAAATCAATAGCAGATTCTCTATTTTGTAACTTTTCTGTAATGTCCTTATATTGCTTTGATAATTACACTGAAACAAAGGAAAAGTAATAACCTTTATATATTTTTTAATTTAGTTAAACTCTGGCAAAAGATTTCTTATAATGGAAATTTAAAATTCTCTGGCTTCATGAAATAAAAAGTCAAATGTCAAGTGGAGAATAAAGGATAAATAAGCTGAAAGATTATTTGCAACTACCTGCCAACTCAATATTGATACATGCAATCATGGGTAACGTGTATTATTAAAAGGTAAGGGTTAAAATTTTCTATTAAATCAAGAACCTAGACAATGAACTATAATTGTTTATGAAAGAATATTATTTTCCAGAAGACAAGTATTCTGTTTTTTTTCCTTAACAAACTTGCTTTTAAGGTTTATCTTTTTATTTAAAAAAAAAAAAAGCATACAGAGCCAATTTTTTAAAAAGCGGGAGAATGAAAACACAGCGGCTGATAGATTGCCCAGTAGAGAATTATTTATATGAAAAATCCTGCCTAAGCATAATTTTTTTGAGATGACATGTGCTTTCAAAATACAGTGTGATTTCATCTTGAATATAAAAGTAACTGTCTTTTTTTTCTTTCTTTCTTTTTTCTTTTTTTGCTGACACCAAGAGATAGAGAACCTGCTGATGTAACACGGATGGTCGTTGGCTCAATCAGTCCTGAAGGCTATAAATCCCAATGATATACAGTGTACTGTCCAGTACTGAGGAGAATATCATTGATTTATGTAATTGGAAATTTGAGCAGTACAATTTTACTTAGTTATGTTTGTTTTTCCTCTTCGAGGGCCTGCGTCTCTGATCACGGGGGCCAGTTATGACTATCACCGGTCTGCTGTTTCTGCCACCCCGGCCCTCTTTGGAGCACCGTGTTGGTCTATGAGCATTGTCTTTGTGTTCTCCCGAGTGTGGGAGTGTGCAGTGTGCTGAGGGCTGAAGATGGAATTGAGTTTCAAGGATTCTTCATGAATAAAACTCGAGCACCTGGCACACACGAAAAACATACAAACAGATGAAAGCAGGCCAGTCAGCCATTTTCCTGAGATTATTCACATCTCAGGCAGGCCCAACCTTAATCTCTCAATAGATGGGTATTTTAATTGTACACGATCTTTTACTTTAGAAAGAATGCGTGTAGCTCCTCTCATGAGGAGAGCTTGGCTCCATAAATGTTTGTTGAATGAATAATTTCCTTTCCCATGAAGTCTGTATACCCCCGCCAGGAAAACCATTCTCTAATTGTTGCTTTTTTCACTTTACTTCCCATTTCCCAACCCCCAGAGGCCTCACTTCACCCACAGCCCATTTATGATTTGGAGTTCCTTGTGATTCGGCCTCACCTCTGATTTTCTAACTTTATCACCTGCTCTCTGCACCCCTAGATGAGACCCTCTGTGCCTGCCATCCAGCCGTTCATGGACCCTGGAGGAGACGGGAGTCTCAAGGGCCATCGAGGCAGTTTTCTGACCTTGCCCCCACTTACCGACATCAGGTGGGTCCCTCCTCGGTCCCCACTGACTCTAGGAAACTTTTTCATAAGCTCATTAGTGGTCCACCTCAACCTGTAAGTGGTCTTCAACACCCTCCTTTAAAGCCCTACCCAAAGTATCAGTAGTCTTTGCCCTAATTCCTTCACTTTCCTGTGATATCCTCTCTGCAATTGCTATGGTACAAATTTCACCATGTTCTTAAAGGCAGGCGGCCTTATGATATTTTGGATCCCCAGTGGAGCCCAGCACGGTGTTATGTACACAGATGTGTGTCATGGGCTGAACTGTGTCTCCCAAAATTCGTCTGTTGAAGCCCCAACAGTAAGTACCTCTGAATATGGCCTTAATGAAAATAGGGGTGTTGCAGGTAAGTAGAAGTTAAGCCATGTGGGCCCCTAAACCAATAGGATTGGTGTCCTTGTAAAAAAGGGGAAATTGGGAAACAGACATGCACACAGGGGAGATGCCCCATGAACATGAAGTTAGAGAATGAGAATGTCAAAAACGGCCACTAAACCACCAGAAGCTAAGAAGGAGGCATGGCACAGAGCCCTCAGAAAGAGCCAACTCTGATAAGAAAGCCTTGACCTTGGATTTCTAACCTCCAGAACCGAGTCACAATACATTCTGTTGTTTAAACCACTCCACTGGTGCTTTGTTAAAGCAACCATAGGAAATTACACCATGTGACTAATAAATGTTTATTAAATCAGAATGAAAGGGAGGACCAAAGGACTCACTGTGGACTTTTTTAAAAAGAAAAAACATACACTTATTAAAATAAGTTTTAAAAAATAAACTCACTTTTAGAGCAGTTGTAGGTTCACAGAAAAATTGAGTGAAAGGTTCAGAGATTTCCCACGTACACAGCCCCTCAGGTACATAGCCTCAGTCACAATCAACATCCTATACCAACTGGTCCATTGGGTACAGCTGATGAAACTCAATGGACGCCTCAGTATCCCCCAAGGCCACAGTTTACCCTAGGGTTCACTCTCGGTGTTGTACATTCTGTGGGTGTTGATGAACGTGTGACATGTATCTGTGGTTACAGTGTCATACAGAGTATTTTCACTGCCCTAAATATCTGTGTTTGTTTATCCCCCAGTCTCTATAACCACTGATCTTTTTACCTTCTCCATAGTTTTCCAGAATGTTATGTAATTGGAATCATATAGTACATATACATAGCCTTTTGAGATTGGATTCTTTCACTTAGTAATATGCATTCAAGGTTTTTTACATCTTTTCCTGACCTGAGAGCTCATTTCGTTTTAGCACTGAATAATAGTCTGTTGTCTAGATGCACCACAGTCCATTCATTTACCTGTCGAAGGACATCTCGGTTACTTCCGAGTTTCAGAAACTATGAATAAAACTCCTGTGAACATTCATGTGCATGTTTTTGTGTGGACATAATTTTTCAACTCATTTGGCTGTAGACCAAGAAGTGTGATTGCTGGATTGTATGATAAAAAGTATATTTTGTTTTGTAAAAAATTGCCGCACTGTCTTCTGCGGTGGCTGTTCCATTTTGTACTTGCACCAGTGATGAGTAAGACTTCCTGTTCCCCATCCTTGCCAGCATTTGGTGTTAGGGTTTTCGTCATTCTAATAGGTGTGTAGTGGTATCTCATTGTGTTTAAATTTTCACTTCTCCAGTGGTATAGCATATGGAGCACTTTTTCACATGCTTATTTGCCATCTGTGTATCTTCTTTGGTAAAAAGTATGTTCGGGTCTTTTGTCCAGTTTTAAAATTGGGTTGTTCATTTTTAGTATCGTTAAGTTTTAAGAGTTCTTTGTAAATCTTGGATAACAATTCTTTATTAGATGTGTCTTTTGCAAATGTCTTCTCCCAGTCTGTGGCTTGTTTTCTCATTCTCTTAACATAGTCTTTAGTAGAGCAGACATTTTTATTTTATGAAGTCCAGAATATCACTTATTTCTTTCATAGATCATGCTTTTGGTGTTTTGTCTAAAAAGTCATTTCCATACCCAAAGTCACCTAGAGTTTCTCCCATGTTGTACTATAGGAGTTTCATCATTTTGCATTTTAGGTCCGTGATCCATTTTGAGTTAATTTTTGTGAAGAGTGTGAGGTCTGTGTCTGGAGCCCTACTTTTCTGCATGTGGCTCACTCACTGTTCCAGCAGTTTTTACATGTGTTGAAAAAACTATCTTTGCTCCATTGTAGTTAGTGCCTTTGATCCTTTATTAATCAGTTGAATATAATTAAATGGGTCTATTTCTGGGCTCTCTTACTCTGTTCCATTGATCTATTTGTATATTCTTTTGCCAATCCCACAATATCTTGATTGCTGTAGTTTTAATGAGTTGCATCTTGAAGTCAAGTAGAGTCAGTCCTCAAACTTTTTCTCCTTCAGGGTGATGTTGGCTATTCTGGATCTCTTGCTTCCTTACACAAACTTCGTAATCAGTCTGCCAATATCTACAAAATAACTTGCTGGGATTTTGAACGGGGTTGCATTGAATGTATAGATCAAGTTGGACGGGACTGACATCTTGGTGATACTGAGTCTTCCTATCCATGAATATGGAAATTTTTGTTAGATTTGTATCTAAGTATCTCAGTTTGGGGGTAGTTAATGTGAATGGTCTTGTGTTTTTAATTTTAAATTCTACTTGCTCATTGTTGGCATATTGAAAGAAAATGGACTTTTGTATATTAACCTTGTATCTTGCAACCTTGATAGTTACAGTAGTATTTTTTGTCAATTCTTTTGGATTTTCTATGTAGACAGTCATGTTATCTGTGAAAAAAGACAGTTTAATTTCCTCCCCCCCAATATGAATACCTTTTATTTCCTTTTCTTGTCTTATTGCATTAAACTATTACTTCCAGTATGGTGTTGAAAAGGAGGGGTGGATAGGGGTCATCCTTGCCTTTTTTCTCACTTTAGTGGGAAAGGTTTGAGTTTGTCACCATAAGTATGGTGTTAGCCATAAGCTTTTTATGGATAATAGTAAGTTGAGGACGTTTCTCTCTATTCCTAGCTTTTTGAGTTTTTATCTGAATGTGTGTTGGAGTTTGTCAAATACTTTTAATGCATCTATTGATAACATCATGTGATTAAAATATTTTTATTTATTGATCTTAGAGAGAGAAAAGAGAGAGAGAGAGAGAGAGAGACAGACAGACATTGATTTGTTGTTCCACCTATCCTTGCATTCATTGATTCCTCCATGTGCCTCAAAACCCTGTCTCACTGGGGTGATGCTCCAACCAACTGAGACACCTGGCCCGGGCCTCATGTGATTTATTTTTTAACCTGTGGATGTGAGAGATTACATTAATTGATTTTTGAATGTTGAAACAGTCATAGATACCTAGGATAAACCTCCCTTCGGCATGGTGTGTAATTATATTACACATCATTGGATTTGATTTTCTAATATTTTGTTGAGGATTTTTGCATCTATATTCATGAGAGATGTTGGTCTGTAGTTTTCCTTTCTTGTCATGTCTTTTAATGGTTTTGGTATTAGTGTAATGCTGGACTACAATGTCTTTCAGAGAATAGATGCACTTTCTCTGCTTCTATTCTCTGAAAGAGATTGTAGAGAATTGTAATTTTTTGCTTCAGTGTTTGGTAGAGTTCAGTAGTAAACCCATCTTGGCATGGGACTCTCTGCTTTGGAAGTTATTAATTATTGGTTATATTTCTTTAATAGATATAGGTTTATTCAGATTATTTATTATTGTATGAGTTTTGATATATTACATCATTTAGTACACTGGTCCATTTTATCTAGGTTATCAAATCTGTAGGTATAGAATGTTTATAATATTATCCTTTTAATGTCCAAAAGGTCTTTAGTGATGCCCTCTTTCATTTCTGATATTAGTAATTTGTGTTACCCACGCCCCTCTTTTTTCTTTTTTTGTTAACCTGGCTTGAGGTTTATCAACTTTACTCATCTTTTTAAGAAACTTTCTTTTGGTTTTCTTTGTTTTCTCTATTGATTTTCTGTTTTCACTTTCATAGATTTCTTCTGTAATTCTTATTCTTTCTTTCCTTCTGCTTACTTTGGACTTAATTTTCTCTTTTTCTAGTTTCCCAGAGTGGAAGTATAGGTTATTAATTTTATACCTTCCTTTTTTAATGTATGCATTCAATGCTATAAAATTCCATCAAAGCACTGTTTACACTTCATTGTACACATTTTGATAAGGTGTGTTTTCATTTTCATTTAGTTAAAAATGTTTTTAAAAAATATTGAGATTTCTTCTTTGACCTATGTATCATTTCAAAATATATTGTTTAATTTCTACATATTTTGGAATTTTTCAGTTATCTTTGTGTTATTGATATTTACCACATTTGTTCCTGCTTTCTCTTCATTTCTCTTATTCTTTGCTCCTATTTTTGTCTTCTCTTTTCTACTTTTTATGGTTCTAATTGAACATTTTATACAATTCCATTTTCTCTCCTTTCTTAGCATATCAGTTATACCTCTGTTATATTCTGAATGTTTATATCTCTCCCAAATTGCTGTGTTGAAATACTAAACCCCCAAGTAGTAGTATGAGTAGGTGGAGCCTCTGGGAGATGACTAGGTCATGAGAGTACAGTTCTTACGAAAGTGATGAGTGTGCTTATAAAAGGGACCCTACAGAGCTCCCTGGCCCCTTCCACCACATGAGAATACATGAAGTCTGAGACCGGGATGAGGGCCCTGGCCCAGCCACTCTGATCCCCAGTCATGCTGACGCTCCCCACCTTTAGAACCATGAGCAATGCATTTCTGCTGTTTATGAGTCATCTAGTCTGTGGTATTCTGTCATAATAGCTGGAATGAACTACGACAACTTTGTTTCTTTTTAGTGATTTTCCTAGAGTTTGCAATGTACATTTACAAATTAACCCATTTTCAAATAGCACTATACTGCTTCACAGTTAATATAAGTGTCTTCTAATAATAAGATAATTCTGATTCTTCCTTCCTGTCCCGTAAGTCCTTTGTCGTTTATTTCACTTATACATAAGCATACATAGTTGGATACATTGTTCCTATTATATTTTGAATAAACTGCTGTTTGATCAAATATAATAGAAGTTTTTATTTTATCTTCATTTATTCCTTCTCTGATTCTCTTTCTTTCTTTATGTAGATCCGAATGCTGATGTGTATCATTTTCCTTTTCTTTGAAGAATTTCTTTTAACATTTCTTGGAAGGCAGAAAAATTCCTAATGGTAAAAATTTCCCTCAATTTCTGTCTGAGAAAAATCTTTATTTCTCCTCTACTTCTGAAGTATAATTTCTCAGTATAGAGAACCCTGGTGAATTTTTTTTTCCTTCTCAACACTTTAAATATTTCACTGCGCTTTCTTCTGGCTTGCATGGTTTCTGAGGGGTTAGATGTAATTTTTATATTTGTTCCTCTATAAGTAGAATGGTTTTTTTTTTTTTCTTCTGGCTTCTTTCAAGAATTTTTTATCTTTGACAATTCCAACATCTCTGCCACATCTGAGCCTGGTTCTGATGCTTGCTCCGTCTCTTCAAAGTGTTTTTTTTTCCCTTTCAGTGTCCCTTGTAAATTTTTGATAGCTGTACATGATGTGCTGAGTGAAAGGAGCCCCAGTAAATAGGCTTTTACTGATGTGGTGGTGAGGTGTCGGGGGAAGGCAAGTGAGTGTTCCCCAGTCCTGTGACTAGCTCTGTCTTTCAGTAAGCCTGTGCCTTGGGCCCGTGAACTTCACTGTAGTGCTCGGTCTCCCTGCCCCCTCAGGTGGGATGTGATGGCAAGAGTGTGCTGCAGTTGGATATTTCCCTTCTCCATGGCCAATTAGGCTCGGATAAAACACCAATATTTTAGGGTCTTTAAATAGATTCTCTTGAGGACAGACCTTGTTAAGAAGAACAGGATGCTCTGGTATGTTTCTAAAGGGCTCTGTTCTCCACCACCCTCCCTACCCTACCACCCCCAGCCAGAGAAGCATGAGGCTTTTTTCTCTCTTCTTCTTTTCTTTTCTTCTTTTTGATATTCACTCTAAGAACTTGGTCCATCTCCTGGAGGGATAACTCACAAAAGTGCGGAGCCCCTCCCTGACTGGAGATTTTTTCGTTCAGAGTTGAAACCACCTCCAGCAATTTCTCAATTATAGTTCAGGTTTTCCTACCCTGCTCCTGGTTTCCTGTGGAGGTCTCTACTCTTGCATGTTGCGATTCTCTGTATCTTCCTGTCTGTCTTCTCCAGTTTTTGAGGCAGTGGTTTGCCCTGTGACCTCACTTCCCTGACTTGTTATTGGGAGTGCCAACCTTCCAGCTCCGTACATGCTGGACTGGTAACCAGAAATCCTGTAGACTTTTTAATTGCCTGCTAGAACCATACATAGCTACTCTGGCTCTGTGTGTGAGGCAACAATGGACTCACTGTGCTTTGAATATGATGCAATTTTAAAATCGTGATCTACTGTGGGAACTTTAATAGTTCACTAGATACAATGTGATTTTGAATTAAAATATCAAAGAAAGGTTTCTCAAGTAAATTAATTGCTGTAAAAATGATCGAATTTAATTAATCAAAACAGAACAAAAACAAATTAGATAAATTTAATCATTTATATTTTATTAAGAATCAAATGTCTATAGAAATATAAAACATCATTCGTATTACTTTGTTCTGCTCCAATATATGGCATTCAAAAATATCCCCATTAAAAAATGAGAATAATATATTTACATTATTTTTAGGATCACATAGGCATCAGATATCAGAAGTTATATTGGATCATTATAGTAGGTGTGGACTCAGATCTTCCCTTGGCTCCCATCCCCGTTTTCATTCATAGTTGAATAGTGTAAATCTCATTTCACAGGACCTTCTCTTTAATAAATGTGCCAAAAATTTGTTGTTGCATTGTGTCAAACTCTCGTCATGGTTCTTTTAGAAATGAGAGCCTTGGTTTATCTTCTTGAGGTAGTCCATAATTTTGCTTATCTGGTGCAGGCTGTGTGAAAATGATATATGACTTTTTAAAATATTTTAATGTAAAATGTCTTTCTTTCAGTCCTGAGAACATTTAATGGTAATATTAAATATAAAATAAATTGCAATATCCCAACTCTAGACCAGTGGTGAGTGAACGATCTTCCTCTGTCAGGTGATTTCTATGCTGTTCCAGGCATGGCTTGTCTTCAAGGGCATTATTGTGTGTGGAACATGTGGGGGTGGGGGGTGGGGCAAAAGAGGGTTTACAGTTGTGAGTATGCAAAATAGTTCATTCTTGTATGATTATTAATTATTGAATTATTTTCCATATGAACAACTGGAAATCTACTTTTGCCTTCCCCTCTATGTAATTATTATATGTATAGCCAGTTTAGATATTTACTTATTGATTTTTGCACAGAGTGGATATAGCTGACTCACGGAATGCTGTTTCTCATCGGTGATCAGGCATCTTCTCCTCATCCTGGGAACACCCAGATGGGGTTTATGTTGGTGATATAACTCATTTGCATACTTAGAGAGCTTTAATTAGTTAAAATACATTATATAGATATAAAGTATATTACTGGGTTTAGCTATGATTCTTTGCAAGAGAGAAGTAAATCTCTCTGTCTTAGGACTCACATAGGACTTTTTTTCTTGGTGTTCCTGCTTCCAGTGTGATGAAATAACATTGGCTCGGGGTTACCTGCTGACCTGTTACAGACTTACCTGCAGCTCTGCGGGGCAGGTACTCGGTGATATGTATGGAAAACCCTGGGCCTTTCAGAGTTGGCACAGTCTTTCTGTGTGGCTTATTCCTACTCCGATTGGTTAGTGTCCATCACGTGTTCCCCAGGGAGGAGTTTGGGAAGTTATCTCATCTTTACCATGGAGACGAGGGTCAACACAGACAAGTGCCTGGATAGCAGGCTGGACATGTTCGCTCCACAATCTCCCTCGCCTGTCTGGCCCCAAGTCTCCTTCTCCCCCAGCAGCCAGGCCCTGTGGGAAGAGACAGAGATAAGTTTACAAAGGATCATAGCCCTGGCCTGAGGCCACCAGCCACACCTTTCCCACCAGCCCTAAGCATAGTGCTGGCTCCTGTCTGGGACACACATCAGAGGAGAGGAAGAGAGAGTGGTCAGGACATTTAATGGAAGAAGGTAATCAGGCTCTTTGAGGGCATCACTCCTCCTTCCCAACTTCCCTCCAGTGAAAGAATGGGAAGATCTTGGCGAAGGCAGACATCCCATACTCCTGTGGAAATGTGACCAGTATAGCAATTGCCTTTCCCCCCTTAGGGTAAATAAGTATTAGAGTTGTTGGATGGACGGAGTCTTCATTTCTACCTCTTCCCAACTCCACCAAGTAGAGCCATAACTTTAAAAATTGTGCTACTGATTTTAGGATCCTGAATATGCATATATTCAACATATAACTCTAATCTATGGAGATGATTTGAGTAGTACTATCAGGTTACAATTTATCACTTGACTCTATAGTATTTAGTAACATATGATCAATTAAATTACCCAACCTGACAAAAATGTCTGTAGGGTGGTTCTTATTAATAGATAATATCTCGGTATAATGCAGAGACTCAAAATAGTGTAGACTTATGGTGTGCATTTCTGTTGTGATAGATATGGCATTCCCGCATTCAAATACTTTCTCAGGTTTGAAAAATATGAGAATGACATTCTCCTTCACTCACCACCTCTCAATTTCTTTTCTTTGTTTTTCTGCACATTTTTTTAGCATGGAAAGATCCAGAGATGCTGACATATGAGAAAGGAGCTTGTTCTAACAAAAATTCTTCCCTTTCCAAATCATACAAAATCAGGAATAAACACGTTCTTGAATAAAGATGGCCAGTGGTTTTGCCTTGGAGTCCCAGACCAGTCCAGCATTGTGGGATCAGACCCCTGCCACGGCCTCTTTTCCAGCTGGTGCCCGGCAGCTCTGGCACTCTCCTGCTCCCCTTGGCATGCCCACAGGCTCAGGCAGCTTTGCTCTGACTCCTTCCTGTCTGCTCACGATGGAGCAGGCATCTCTTGTAGCCTCCCCCTTCCTCTTGACCAACTCTCTGGGGCTGCTTCCAGGGTCTCTGAGTGCATTTCACAGTGCCACAGGCAAAAGCCCACCTCTCCTTGTCAGATGAAACATTTAAGGACTTCCACTTATTCTTCTCCAAGAGTAACTTTGCGGCCTTTAAAGAACATCACCCATCAGAGTTTGGGGAGTTGCTTACATTGCCTTTCATAGGGAGTTTAATTCTGGGGGTTAGAGGTCCACCTCTCCTTCCAATGTTTTCTTCAGGATTCCTCCCAAGAGGATAATGAGTCTTCAAAAAAAAATTCAAATATACAGGTTAGGATTCCCCTTTTGCTGCAGTTGAAACTGTCTGGTTTCTGATTAGTGATTGAGAAGATGCTTGTGCATGTATATTACAAATAACCCCACCAATCTCAGTATCAATCACCCATTTCCCTAGGGCCAATAATGATGCAAGGTTTGTTACTATATGTCTGGACCGTGTCCAGAAGGAAAAGGTTCAGAAGAAAGATTAGTCTCATTAAATCATCTGTAGTTATTTGTAGTAGTTTACAACATATACATGTAATAGGCACTTAAAAAATTCATTTTGCCCTCTTTTTATCTTTCATTTATTCATCCAGTAAATAGGTGTTGGGCAGTTGCTACATGGTTGCCCCGTGCTCTGTGCTAGGGACACCACAGTGAATGAGATGGACATGAATTTGACCTTTCCATCTGCGGGTTAGTGACAGTAGACCAGCGATCTACAACCTTTTTTGTCTCATGGCACACATAAGCCAATTACCGAAATTCTATGGCACACTGAAATATGGATTATATTTTTGCCCATCTGACAAAAAATAGGTATAATTTTAATTCATTCACACTGGATGGCTATTGTTGTGTTGACTGTTGTCATTTTTTTAAAAAAAATGTTACTAAGGGAAGAGAGGTCAGTGCTCCTGACTAAATAGGTATTGTATATTGTTAAAATTCTTTTGGCACAGTGGTTGAGAATCATTGCTGTAGATAATATAAAGAGTTAATTTAACTTCCTTATAACCACCCATCTCAATTTAGGAATGATTATCTTGTTAAGACCCAGCATTTCTGGTTACTTTCAAGATAAGAACACATAAAATTTTAAAGCATAGCAGTCAAACATTTCAGAGAGATGCTGGTATATATGTTATGTGACCTTTTGAAAAATGTGGCTTTGTAATCTGCTTCAGTATTGACAGTGTGTTATAAGAGTTTTAAAGAACTGTGTCTGCTTATTAAGGCCACATGGTTAATTGTATGTACAATATGCTTGTTTTGTATAAAATGCTAATAAAAGATCAGCAATACATTTGGTCTCCTGGAAAAGCCAACAGAAAGCATAGAATGTTAATGCTATAGGAGAACGTCTTATCTCCTCTCTTCGTTTTATAGAGAGAAAACGAAGAGGAGACAGACAGTGCTAGGTCACCCTCCTCCCGGCATCACACGGGGGACTTAGTTGAGATCTGCTGAGGCCCACTGGCCTTTCCCCTGGTCCAGCTCTAAAAAGAGAATTGCAGAGGAAAGCAAGAACTTAGCAGAGCAGGCTAGCTTTTCTCCAGAAAATTGGTCTAGTGCGAAGCCTTGTTCTCCAGGACCGCTCAGAGGCAGCTGCCTGTCAGAGATCTTGCTGTAGGAGATGATTTGCCTGAGATTCCAGAAAGAGGAGTCTGATGATTTTAAAGCCCCAAAGAATAAGGTAACCAGGGGCCGTTGTCAAAATTTCACTCTAAAGGTTGTTAATCGACTTTCCTTGGGAATTTTCGCCATTTAAGAATAAAATGCAAAACGTTTTAGAGAGAAGGAATCGGCTAACATACATTTATTAAAAGCCAGTTATTGATTTCATTAATTCTAAGTCACAATTGATTTTAAATGTCCCCTCACGTTATGTACCACTAAGAAGGAAAAATCACTGCCCATTAAACTATGATACAATGCTTTCTCACTGCTTAGAATTTATTTTATACTCATTTAAAGAGCTCTTTGAACTTAGATGTAGGGTTTTTTTAATCATCTATCACTCTTTTGCCTACAGAAAAAAAGGGAAAATATCAGGCAACTAAGTTTTTAAGGTATTCTGAAAACTTCTTCCTACCCAGAGTCCAGTTCTTCTGCATTGCTTCTCATTTATTTTCATGGATATCCATGTTTGTGTATATATCTGTGCCTTGGAAGTCATGTGGCTCATCGTTCCTTAAGGAATCTGTAACGTAGCTAAAAGCCCTCATCACACAGCTCTTTACCTGGCTTGGCCATTAAGGGGCAGGGGCAGCCTGCCCTGACTCCCAAAGTGGGACTGAGGCTGAACATAGCTACTAACTGAAGCTTCCTTCCCAGAGACATTTGACTGTGGGCTCATTAAAAGGGGGCGTTTCTAATTTTCCAGGATTTTTTCTTCAAGTTGCTAATGTTTGATCTGGCTTGGCAATGAGGCCTCCGTTGTGAGGCCAGTTCTGAGACATACCCTGACTTTGGATCTCAGCCATATAAAAATGTAAAAAAGCAGTATGTGTCTCAGAGCTAATGAAATATAGCCCTAAAAAAGTCCTTGCCTTTATTGCCTTTCTTCCTGTGGTATTTGACCTATTTTGTTGCAGACAAAGTAAATTAGCTGTTTTTTTAGTTATTGTAAGTAATTGATTTTGAGGTTATGTATAGTACCTGCCCGGCACTTCTCTAGGTCAGCATTTCCCACAGTGCCTTTTCTGACCGCAAGTGAGTTGTAAGTAAATGTTCCGTGTGGAAAAAAATACTGTGATTACAGAAGTTTGGAAGATGCTACCCAACACATTTCTCTCTTGCAGAAATACTTACAAGGAGCATAGGGAAGCCTCTGAAACTTCCTGCAGTGAAGAATCTCATTTAAATGCTTACCTCTGTGCTCTAAGTTATGGGACTTTAAGGTCCCTTCCCCAATTTTTTATGTGCTCCAGCACAGTTTGAGAACCTCTCTGGGGTATTTTCATGCTCAGTCCCGATAGCCAGGCCTGCACCACCCCCTTGGCCTCTGATAGGGTGCTAACATTGATTACTAGGTCAAGATGGCTCTGCTTCTCAGGGGAAGAGCATGTCCACAGGAGAGGTAACAAGTCCCATGGGATTTTCTGAGTCCAGCAGCAGGGACTGTCACACAGATAAGCGTTTTCCAAGGCTCTTCACTAGTGATGCTGCTTCTGTGCTTTGCACTCACATCTGAGACTAAGGGTCCAGCAGCTCCCGCTTTCTTAACTGCGGTCTTTCTGTCCAATCCGTCCTCACTTGTTGGTTTGCACGTGCCCATGCCTTCCCTGGATGATCTGCTCCATGTCCAAGGCTTTACCCCGTGTATCACACTGGGGATTTCCAACCTTGCTTCTCCCCCTGGGCCTGATCTAGAGCTATTGATTCGACATCTGATCATCCCCACTCCAGAGATTCACACACCTTTGATTTCAATACGTCTTGAGAGGAATTCATAATGTCCATGCCCCTCAAACGCACAGACTTGGATTCTCTCTCGGTTAAGAAGCACCCAGGAGATAAAGCCCCAGTCAAGGCATGGCCAACTGCCTGGCTCCATTCTCCACAGATGTAAACTCACACCCATGGGTTCCCGGGCTGGGCCCTTCCCCATCTGACCGCTGCAGCCTTCATTTTGACCGTCTGACTCTAGTGGGAACATTGTGCCCACAGAAATTTTTTTTCCTGGAATTCTTCTTTTATGCTGCTTGGATTGCTTCCTCACAGTCACATCAAGACACTCCTCTTAAATAAATCTTCTCTTTCCCATTCAATGAGTATGTCCAGTGCAAACCCAGATGGAAACCATTGAGGGATTGGTTTAAAAAAGTTATGTGTACATTTATGGTAGATTACTAGGCAGCCACTTAAAAAGTTGGACTTACTTTATTTTTATATTTCTTTATATGGAAGATTGTTCATGCCATATTTTTAAGTGAAAATAAAAAACAGATACAAAGTAGTATGTATCATAGAATCCTCACCAAGGATATATATGTACAGGGGTGGACAAAGTTGGTTTATATTTTTGAGCACACAAAACACAGAGTTTATTTTTGTGTAATTATTTGTTAATTATTGTATTATTTGTACTATATCTGTAAACCCACTTTTGCCCACCCGTATATTTTACATGTATGCCCAGAAGTATATGGAAGGGTATGAAAATGATAACAGTTGTTTATCACTTGGCATTGGGGTCACAAATGATTTTAATTCATTTCTCTTTTTACTTATGTGCTTTGAATTTCTTAATACTAAAGTTGTATACTTTTAAAATGAAAAAATTAAAAATTATTATTTGAACGATAACATGCTCTCCTCTGTGTGAGCATTCCTAATGTTACTTTCCCATCACTTGCTGCCCACCTGCTTTGCTCCTCACTCAGGAAAAGAATAGCTTGTGCTGTAATTGCCTGTGTACATCTGTTCCCTGTCCGGACTGTAAACTCATTGAGGACACAGGCCCTGTCTTATTCATCTTGAATCCTGATGTTTAGCCTGGTCACTGGGTTCCCTACAGGAATTGAGGCTCTTTTCTTGCTGACATGTGTATGTGCATGTGCTTACTCTACACGGGGCCCTGCTGCAGGCACATTACATGCATTACCTACGAGGCAGATAGTAATATGGTTACTCTGCTGTTACAGTGGGGTGAATGGAGGCTTAGCAGTAAGGCTTGCGTGTGGATATGCTCTGAGCTATGTACGCCTCGGTTTGGATCCATTGCTCCGAAATGATATGCTGTCTCCAATGGAGCCACTACTACCATACAGCACTTTGGGAAATGTACTTTACCACCGAAAAAAGTCCTGGGATAGTCCTGAGGGGGAAGGGTGGATCCAACCAGAACAGACTCATTCAAAGCCAGCACTGCTTTCTTGCTGCCCAGTTTTGCTCAGAGCTGTTCCCATGAGTAGAAAAATCTAGTTAGCATGCTGACCTGAAGCCACATCTGTGTTGTTAAGATAGCTCTTCAAGGTGTGGTCCTGGCATTCCTGAGTTCCTATGACCTGAGTAGAAAAAAAGAAAGAAAAAGAAGAGCAAACAAGCCTGGAATCTCCTGTTCTGATCCAACCTAAAATGGCTTTATAACATTGGCCTGAATCAGCAATGTGGCTCTGTAGATGGAAAAATGGACATGGTTAGAACACAGAGCTGCCCCTACTTTCCATGTATTTGGGGTGTCACTTGGATCCCCCAAATTTAAGGGCCTTGAGAAGCCAGTCAGATGGAGGCAAGTTGTTTCCAGCTAGTGGGAAACATAATGTCTCTGGTCCACTCCTTGTCCAAACTGTCCACAGCACCATCTCTGATGTCCCCTTACTTTGTTTCCACCAGGGTGGCCAGCCATCAGGTTTGCTCGGGACTAAGGGTTTCTCACTGGGTGGAATTGTGTGAAAAGTAGGGCGGTTAGTCCCCCACCACCATGCTTCCACACTCTCATGTAACCCCATTAGGCAGCTCCTCCTTACCCCTTCACACACATACTACATAGCACATATACCACACACGCCACACATACCACATACCACACACACACCATATACCATCCACACGCCACATACCACACACATCACACACAAACACATAGCACACACATCACACACAAACACACTGCACACAACATATGTCACACATGACAGACACACAAATACTACGAATACTATTTATTTGTTTCTCATTAAAACTTAACACACAACAAGAAGTTTGGGAAAATAGAAAAGTGTAAGAAAGACAAAACACATGCATGTTGTCCCCCCACCATTGGGAGGTGATTGCTGTGAACACTGTGATCTGTTTCCTTTCAATCTTTTTTCTTCTGTATAGGCAACCTTTCTATGACTAATTTTCACATTTCCTAGCTGCCCTCAATACTCATTCCAACCAAATTATCTTCACAAAATTATCTGTGGAAGTGAGGAAAGCCCAGGATGATTTATTCCATTCTCTATTCCTGAGATACGGCTCTGGACAGGTGCCCAAGGTATAACACTCAAGAACTACCGAGGACTGCAGTAGCAAGGTAATTGCATCCTTAACAGAGGTTAGCAACCAATTTTGAGGTTTAGCGTTAAAGGAAGGCAGGAGAAGTTGCAGAACATTTAGCAGAAAACCACAATAGCTTTGGAATGTTTTATTATGAGATTGCAGAGCGATTTCATAATTATTATCAATATATGAGTATTTCTTACATGAAAGAGTGATAAATTTCCCCCCTACCTCTAGTGAACAGTCAGACAAGAAGGAATGAGTCTTAGGCATAGTGTGAAGGATTTAGGCTAGATAATAAGAAAAGTTATTAACTACCTTTGTGGGCTAGAGAGAGTCTAAAAAATCTCCTTCCCTGAAAGTCTTTAAAAATGATTGAGATTTTCCTATCAAGGAAGGATTAAGTGTGGGCCTGCCTAATGTAGAAGAATAAACAAAATAGCCTGTCAGAGTCCCAGCCAGCCCTCAGGTTCCATTATTCTCTATATAATAGAGAGCACAGAAAATACATGTAAAATTGATTTTTATTTCACATTTTCCTTTGAGAAACAAAGAAAAATAGATAGTGATATTTTGAAAGTTTGAGTTTAATTTTCAGATGGCTATGGAACAACACGTTGCTGTGGGGTTGGATAGTAACATCAGAGGAGGGTCATCGGAGTGTGACGAAGTTGACTTCCATTATTTTTCCAAATTGCATTCTTGTTGCTTTTCCCTGAAACTTTCAAATAGGTTCATTTAGTTTAGTAAATGTCTTAGCTGGGATTTTCAGCCCTATTTGTATTTTAAGGGATTAAACAAAATGTGCATGGCTTGCAACGCTGTGGGTAAGTTCCGGCCTTTGCTTCTTCATGCCCGTTGTGTTGATCATTCTTAATTGTTAACAACATTCAGTTCAATGCTCTGCATATTTTCTGCTGGTCTTTTCCTCTTCTGCACATTCATGCAAATAATGTGTTTGTAGTCAAGATGGTCCATGGAGAGAGCATCCCTTTCTATGCAAATTGGCAGCTCAGGGAATAGTTGGGAGCAAACAATGTCGTTGAAAGTCATACAAATCAATTGGCAAAAATTGCTTCCTGTGATTATCTTGTTTTTGCAATTACATTTTTAATTTTGACAGTTTAAGTGTGTTTAGGGTTCATGGTAGTGAAAGGCCAAGTAGAATGTGGGGCAGATCACTGCTGAGATTCCCATGGCCTGGCTAATGAGATTTTCATTGGACTGTTGGTGTCATTGAATATTATTAAGATTGAAGAGAGATTCTTTAGGACAAAACAAATGAACAATGATTTACTAGGTGCCTATGACATGCCAGGTGTGTATTAAGTAGAGTGGCGTGTAGATATTAGGAGCAGTTTGCTCTCAAGACCCTTCCTATCTAATTAACAACAGCAACAAAAGGTAATAATAGGAACATAGACCACACAGGAAGAAGTGCCACAGAGTGGGGCATGGCTGAATGTCATTTGAATTACACAGGCAAAGATGACTTGATTTTGGAAAGAAAACTGTCAGGCTCCTTTCCTTCAGGTGATGAGCTGTGAGTTGGTTTCCAAGGCCTCAGATAAATAGAAAAGGGACCTTCCAGGGGGCAAATTAATGTGTGTAAAGGCTGAGTGACAGAAAGCAAAAGCTGGACTTAGAAACCCATGAGTATATTTTGTTTGGAAAGGAAACTTGGAGGAGACTAGTGGGAAAAGTTTGGAGACCAGTTCTCAGTTAATATGGTATCAAGTGTATTCATTTTCTATTACTCTGTTACCAATTAGCCTGCATTTAAGAACTTAAAACAATACCCATTTTTTTTAAATCTCATAGTTCTGTAGGTCAAAAGCCTGGGTGGATGTAACTAGATTCTCTGCCTAGAGTCTCATAAAGGGTGACAGTAATCTAGGGGTCAACTGGGCTAAGCTCAGGTTCTAGAAAGAATTTGCCACCAAGGTCTTTCAGATTTTTGGCAGAAGTCAGGCTCTGTGGTTGTTAAGAGTGAAGTCCTTGTTTTCCTGTTAGCTGCTGGCCAAGTACGGCTCTCAGCCCCTAGACGACACACTCAGGCTCTTGCCTTGTGGTTCCTTCCAACTCAGCAATAGAGAGACTCTCTCCTGTTGAATACTTCTCCCTCTCTAATCTCTCCAACCTCCTGCCCTGTCACCAGTCTGGAGGAAACACTTTGTTTTTAAACATCTTACATGATTAGCTGAGGCTCTCCCACATCCTCTTGCTTTGATGAATTCAAGGTCAACTGATTAGTAACCTTAGTTAGGTCTACAGAATATTTCCATGCACTGTAACACAGTCTCGAGTGTCACACAAGGAGATGGAGATTGCAGGGGTCAGCCTCAAGCTCTGCCTACCACACCAAGCCTGCAAAAGGATGCTGCCTCGTGTCTTTCTGTTGCCTCAGAGCTCCAACCTCAGGGCATGTGAAGGAAAAGCGCCTGGTTTAAATTGTGGCAGAAATGTGGTAGAATTTGGCACCTTTGTCAACTCTGAGTTATTTTCAATAAATATCCTTTTCATGGAGGAAAAATGAACAACACATAAGCAAAGTTCTTAGATAGTCTTCCATTCATCTTTCAAGCTTGTAGCTTGTGAAAGGCTTCCTTATGCCCATAAAGACGTTGGCAGCATTATTGACTTGACCTAGATGGGAAGACAAACTTGAAAGAGTAAGAAAAATTCCACCGAGGGTGTGTATGCTATTCATAAATCTCTTTTCTCTGGCCTGAGTATCCTTATATTTGCTACATTTTTTAAAGAGTCATGTCATTCCACAAAAAGTATAAAATCCCATTTCAAGGGATAGGCAGTGGAGTTGGTGTCAGAATTTAGTTAAGAAAAAATAACTCTAGATGTTTGTAACTAAAATTGACCGTGCTAATGGTATTCTCTATTCCAACATGGCTGCAACATGTTGAATCATTCAGGGAAGAAATAATGTTTATTTATACCTCTCCCACTGAGTCATTGCATGCATTCTGAAATTTGACAGTCATCCGAGTAGGTGGAGGAAAAGGGGGAAAATGAGTATACAGAGCAGAAGAACAAGGAAATAGTTTCTTGTACAATATCCTTGGCATCGGTTCTGATGAAGTGCAGACAGTTGCATGCAAGCAGGGTAAATACTGCCAGTCAACACATTTAAGGGCCCCTACTAGCTTTGGGCAGAGCATTTTGCATGCTGTTCTGGGATTTTTCAAAATTGCTCTAGTCCTTTTAGGCTATGAAAGGAGCTCTTTCCCTTCACTGGTTGCTTAGCTTCATTTAAGGAAGAGTGTTAAGAGGTCTCTCATAATCTATGAATCCCATGCTGATGGATGAATACAAATATTGTTATCACCTCCCATTGACAGAGGACTCCATTGTTGCAATGGAGAAACGTGTTAATCCTTTTGTAATTAATGCCTTGTTGGAGTCTGCACAGGTCAAACATATAGTTGGACTTTGGTAAATTAACTTTGAAGTCCTTTCTTCAACCCCCATTTTTCTTTTATCTTAAAAAATAACTCTTGCATATGACTTTGATTTTTTTTAAACGAATGATATATAAGAGTTAGTTTGTATGCTGAAATGAAACTAACCTGGACAAAAGAAGAGTAGGAAGGACATGTGGCCCTTAATATAACCTCCTTACAAACATGCAGGAAAACCCAATGTAGAGAGATTACCATGGTCATGTGGTAAAAGTTAACCACGAATAATTTGCAATTATTATATTGGTGTCTCCAAGGATGATCAGAAAGAATGTCTCTTCCAAATTCTGTCAGAGATAAAAATGTACCTTAAACCCAAAAGGGAGCTGAAACCTAATATATTCGTTTAGTTAATGAGTTCATTGATTCACAAATACTTGTTCTGTTAAGGATTATGTGATATAAAAGAAAAACATAAAAATATTTTTCTCTCTTGGTTGCAACAAGCTGTTGGAGACACATGAACCCACTAAAGAGCTTGATGGTGTGTCTCAGTTCATGAATGCTAAGCACGGCTCAGAGGTGAGTGGCAGGTGTCTGGAAAGGTGCCCAGGAGGAGTGGACATGAGCCAGAATTACTGAGGAATAGAACCTGGGTAGGCGGGGACCATATAAGGTGGACTTAGCAGGCAGGAAATGGCAAGAAGAGCCAAGGCTGTAGAGCAGCGTTAGAATTGGTAACCTTATGCATGTGTAGACGGCACACAGAATAGTGATGAGCAGTGTGGGCTTTGCATCCAGGCAGCGTATCGTTTAAATACAGCCTTATCACTTATGAAATGGCTTTGGAAAACTCATTTCACCACTTTGGCCTTCAGTTTCCCCATCTGTAAAATGAGAATCAAAATAGTAATTAGCCAAATTCTGTAAGGAGGATTGAATCAAAAGATATCTAGAATTATAGAGGTATTTGGCATGTAGTAAACATTCAATGTCATCATTATTATTATCTAAAAATAATCATGAGGATGATCAACCAGGAGGTCCATTTAGCCCATGAACAGAGTAAAAACATCCAACAACTATTAAATGTTTACCACATGCCAGACATTCTTTGGGAGCATGAGACATGATTACTTTATTTAATACACACTCCCATGCCATGGGGTAGGAAACATCATTATCCCTACTTTACATATGGGGAAAGTCAAGCAAGGGGAAGTGTGATAACTTGTGCAGGGTCACACAGTTTGTGAGAGAGAGCTGGGATTTCAACCCAGGCAGTCTGGTGCTGGAGTCTGGCCTCAGGTCACTACTCTGTATCACCCAGGACTCCCACTCTGTAACTGGGGCTCTTAACCAGTATATTCTCCTGCTTCTCTGGGAGAGGAGGGCTGTGGGTCATCAGCCTCCCATCGACACTGACCATCCTCAGCCTCCCCCAGATTGCGGTGCGCCAAACCCAGCCTCGGAGTAAAGACTGCAGGATGCTCAAAGCTGTTTTCACTAAAGGTATTTCTCCTTTATTAATTATGATGGTAAAGGGTAATGGGTTCGGACATCTTTAAAAATTAGGTATTTTGTCCTAGAGTAAGAACTTATCCTAGGAGACCTAGAATTTTCTTCAGTAAAAATTTTAAAGAACTTTAAAAAGGGCAGTGGAGGAAATAGTGTACCATACACTGATTCTACTAGACTCAGGAATCTGTCGGAAGTGTGTTTGTTGATTTATTGCTGGTCTTTGAAAAGTTTCAGCAGCCAATTAATTAACATACTCACTGAGCATTGACCATGTGCCACTCCCAAGAAAGGCAAGGTGGGCTCTGGTACTCAAGGAGTGGCTGATCTAGTAGAACGTGCAGACCAGTGGGAGAGAGCCTGGCGGATGGACTAGATACAGAACCAGAACAGTCTGAAGCACAGACCCGTGGCTTTGCAGCAGTGATACCCAGACTTGGACGTTTCTGAGTTTTGGTTTCCTAATTGGTAAAATGGGGATAATACCATTTACTTCCCAGGGTTATGAGAACTGAATAAAATGAAGTGATATCTGCAAAGCATCTGGTATTATTCCTGAAAGTAGCTGGTTCTTATAAAACGGTATCTATTGTGATTATGATTAATATTATTTGACATCCATTCTAAGAAGGTATAAGCAATAACTACAGGACTGGGCAAAAGTAGGTTTATAGTTTTTCATGTGGAAAAAACATGCAGGTTGTGATTGTTACAGCAGCTTTATTAACTCTGTTTTGTGTACTCACAACTATAATCTACTTTTGCTCATCCCTGCATACGTTAAACATAGAGAGTTAAGAGCAATGGGCTGGAGTGTTCAGAAGTGATTTTTCTAAAAGAGGTGGACTTGGAGTTAGTGCTTTCCTGAGTTGTTTCTAGAAACCCCTACCTTGTTAGGGGCAAAAGGACCCTGAGGTCAAGTTCATTTAGGAACCACTAGCTAAAAAGTTTAAATAGGCTTATTCACCATGTGAGATGGGATGTCTTGGGTGACTTTTCAGTGCCTTTTGATAAGTATATAGTAACTTTCCAAAAGGAAGACTCAAAAGGCAGTACTTCCCAGGTATATTTATCTCTTTGTTCTTCCATGGAGTTTCCAGGGTAGGGCTGATGGAACAGACTCTGGGAAATGTGAGTCCACGTCCAGAAAGATGGATGAGCAGGCTCTGGTTGGAGACGGGGCAAGGGCACGTCGGAGTAGAGGCAAGAGCATGACGAACCATGGGGGAGCATGCTGCAAGAGAAGATTGGGGACTACTTTGCAGAAATAGCAAATGAGTAGAGGGTTTGTTTGGAGAAGTTTTGTGTTGTTAAGGAAGATGAATCTGAAAACATGGTCCAGAAGAGTCTGGATGCACTGATCCTGCAGCAGGAGAGCTGGTCAGAGGGTTCTTGTGCGAGTCCAAGCATGAGATGACCAGGTTCTTTCCAATCACATCTTCCCAACCTTGGCTGATGATGGCATGGTCACTGCTTCACTTGCGCTCCATCACTGCCAAGGGTCCACCTTCATTACAGACACCCAACATTTGTACCAGGTCTCCCAGGCAACACCTTCAGTAACTCCTGGATATGCTTTATAACGTTTTGTTGTTTCAAGTCTGCCCTTTGCTTCAAAATTGTTAAACAAAATGAACCACTTTAACATGTGGAGACATTCACTGTTAGGTACAGCTTCTCTCACAGCTGTCTGATCTCAAACGTGCAGAACCACAGCCCTTTACGATGTGTCGTGTGTTTGCATGTCTGTCACTTGCATTGCCTCCCAGACTGTATCGGAAGCTGACCAAGCTGAGTCACACAAACAGGATGGCTTACTCGCCTTCATGGCTTTTCCCCTTTGGGTAAATCAAAGAAACCAAATCGGAGTCTCTTCAGTGTGAATGAGAATTAAAAACATAACTAGAGAAAGAGCTGAAAAATTACAGTTTGTAAGTGCTGGAGATCCCAGCTAAGAAGGACTCAAGGACTGTCTGGGGATCTTTATGGAAAGAATAATGATCACTTTTGTGGAATCCTGTCTCTCTCCTTCTCTCTCCTGACATGGGCGTGCTCTCTCTCTCTGCACTCCTGTCCTGTCTCCTTATATTATCTGGCTTAGCAGGCATATGTGGACGAGTTACAGATGCTGGATGAACTCCCTGTCTTCTCCCTTACTTCTTCATTCACTTTAACCTTGACTTGGAAGATATTCTTCTACCACACAGAAATTTTCAGCAACAGTTTTGTGCTATTTGATCAGCTGGCTTATTTGGTGTGTGAATTGCTTTTTAAAAAATATACAAAAATATTTTATTTCTATGTCCTTGTTTAACCAGTGAGGGGTGAAATAAAGGTGCTCTTCATAACTATAGAGATTAAAAACACAACAACAAATTCTAACCACCTTACAGCCAACTGCTGCCCAATTAATATTGTGTACATTTATAGCAGAACTGGTCAGTGACGACGCAGCAGAAGGCAGTTCAGGTCACAAATCCAGAACAGGAAATATATTTTCATCTTGTTGTTTATGACCCAGCCTTAAAGGAAAACAGATGGCACTACTTTCCGAGCTGTTTTGCTCTTGTTTCAAATGGCTAATTCAAATCAAACACAGTATTCTATTCTTAGTCAAGGCAGCTGCTGCATTGTCTGAGCCGGGCTGTTGATCCCAGCAACAGTCCCTCCTCTGGACAGAGTAGCCAGAGACCGCAGCAGCGTCACTGTCACCCAGCAGCCCCAAGAGAACAGCCTCTGCCTGTAGCAGAACCGCGTATTGCTGGTTGACACCACTTAGCAGAAGTGGCGGCTGCATTTTGCGAGCAATCCACAACGTCCATTCCCCGCCTCGTGCATTTAATCCTGTCAAAGGCATAACTTTCCTTTTGAAAGCAGTGATTTTTTCCAATTTTAGATCAGAGTGACCTTTCAGAAAGTCTTCCAGGGTGGGGAAGATGGCAAAGAGGGAAACAGAAGTCAGAGAGGGCTGAGAGAGGAAGTGGATTGCGAGAGGTGTGCCCACAGGATGAAGAACCTGGCACAGGGCTAAGTGCCTTTCTCCCTGGCGGCCCTGTTACAAAGGCTCTGTTTGGGAGACAGTGATAAGGGATTGGAGGTAAACGTTTGAATTAACCATGTTTTTAAGTAGCGATTTTTGAAAATAAAGTAAAAAATGTGCATAATTAAAAAAAATAAAACACGTTTCATGCCTTGGGGCCTTTTCTTCCACTCTCCGAGAGAGTTCCTTGGTTTCACCCTCCACTGGACACCCCTCCCTGCGTCCCACACCCAGGGAGCAGTCATGACAAGTTCTTCTTGCCATTCACTTCAGGTATTTCCCTGCACATTTCTAGAAAACATGTTTATGTTCTTGATTCTTTAACTTTTGACACTATCTCTTAGTGTTGTCTGGTGGTGCTTGAGGGTGGAGCTTACCTACAGCTACTCTCCTTACTTCCTCATCTCCCAACTTGTATATACTACATTTTTGGTCAATTACCTGTTTTTATATTATGATGAGTAAGTAAATAATTTTTATTGTCAAAACATATAGCATAGAATTATTAAACTTTCTTTTTTTGTATGACTTTTTGTTTTTCCTAGAGTTAATTATTGTGCAATTTTAAAATTTGCTCATTTTTATGTTCTTTCAAAACTTTTTTCCTTTGGGGTTAAAAAAACCTGTCAAATAAATAACCATATATTTTTCAAAGAATCAAGCACAACCTATAATCTATTAGCACTCCGTCACCCTTTTATACGCC
>VMDR010004935.1:0-55711 GCA_007922815.1 Macrotus californicus
ATAGGAAATGTAGAAGCCAAAGGACTCATATATATGACCCATGAACATGAACTAAGGAGGGGGAGTGTGGGGGGAAGGGGTGTGCAGGGTGGGGGGTGGGGAGGAGATGGGACAACTGTAATAGCATAATCAATAAAATATATTAAAAAATGAAAAAAAAAAGAATTGTGTGAAGAAATCCAGGCATTTGTATTTTATGAGTGGCTGAAGAGATTTTCATGGATAACTTTGACTACACAAAGTCTGTTCAGAAAGTATGCAGCCATGTACTATGACAAATAGAAACATTTATTAAAGAAGATACAACATGCAAAATACATTGTACATAGGACAATGACACCTCAGTTCCCTTACAAGAAGTCACCTTGGGGCCTCATACAGTTCTCTTGGTGTCTCTTCCACTGTTCAAAACTCTGCTAAATCCTTGGAATCGCCATCAGCTACCCCATTGTATTTTCCTGAATCTCTTCAAGGTCTGGTATATCTTCCCTCTCAAAGGTGATTTTGGTTTTGGGAAAAGCCAGAAGTCTCAGGGCTCCAAATCGGGCTGCAGGGGGCTGAGTCACCTGGGTGATTTGATGTTTCCTAAAAAATTCTGCACAAGACGTGATGGATGAGCAGGCATGTTGTCATGATAAAGCTGCCAATCACCAGTTGCCCATACTTGCGGCCATTTTTGCTGTATTGCATCTCTCAACTGATGAAGAACACTGTGGTAGTACTCATGAATTGTGTGGCCTGTAGGGGTAAACTCATGATGGGCAACACCTTCCCAATCAAAAACACAGTTAACATGCTTTTGATCTTACTGTGACTTTGCTGAGCCTTCTTAGAGCATGGAGAACCAGGCAACTTTCATTGGGATGGCTAGGCCTTCATTTCAGAATCGTAGCCATAGACCCATGATTTATCTCCAGTTATAACGTTCTTGAGGAAATCTGGTTCATTTGTAGGGATTTGAACCAAGTCATTAGCAACTGCAGCACCATGTTCCTTCTGATCTGGTAGCAGAGGCCGTAGAATGAATTTTGCCACAACACATTTCATGCCAAGATCCTGTGTCAAAATCTCAGACACAGTAGTTTTTGGAATCCCCAGACTAGCTTCTAGTTCTCACACTGTCAGTCACCAGGCTTTGTTGACTGCAGCCCATTCATATTCAACATTCTCAGGTGTTCTGCTTGTCCATGCCTTCCAGAACATGGATCACTTTCAATAGAGTCTCAACCATCTTTGAAGTGTTTGTGCCACAATTTTATTTGCATTGCACTCATTGCATCATCCCTTAAAGCCTTCTGAATCATCTGAATAGTTTCCACAGAGGAATGTTGAAGCTTAATGCAAAATTGACTCAGATTCGCTGCTCTACTTGCTCAGTCATTCTGAATGCAATGGTCACACAGTACACATGCTCACTCAGTGGCATCTACTGCCCTACTGACTAGTACAGTGAAATCGTCATTGTTTGTGCATGCACATTACAGTCCACTCTCCTTGGCTGCCAGGTTCCATTGATGTCATGTCGTTCTCATTACATTAACAGTGGCTGGACTTTTTCTGGACAGACTTCGTCATATATGCTTTTTTCTGCACTCACTGATTAAGATGGTAATGCTACATAAGATACAGGCCTATACTTTTTGTTCATTAAACTCTCATGCTCAGGAGGTCTCAAGTATTCATTCAGTTTCAGAAGAAACTTCCTTCTCATGTTTTGTACTTTGGGAGTCAAAAGGCTTAGGAGGCTGGTTATTTGAGGCATCAAAGAGCTTCAGAGATGTTTTCCACCCCTTCAGGGTTGCACTTTCAAACCACTAACTACAGTTCTGTAATCCTTACTCCCCTTTGAAGCCTACGAGTATAAGTCCTGATGAAAGTTACTTAAGAATCACACTGAAGAAAAAAATCACACTACAGCAGCTTCCCCTAGCCCCCCAAAAATTCGCTTCATGAAAATAAATGTGCAACCCAGATGTTGACTGGTAGAACCTCACCCTATGCCCTGCTGAAATGCAAAGGCCTCAGCAAGCTCCCTTGGGTCTGTGGTCTCATAGAAACCTTGGCCTCTCACTTGGCATTAAATTGTCAATTTTTTGACACACACAAGAATATATAAATGCACAAAAATATACACGCATACATACATAAGCACTGAGTACATAGTGTACACATATGTGCCTACATGCATATACAAGCACACATGCACAGTTGCACACATACACGTACATACATTCAAGAATATATGCACACATGTATACAGAGCATGCATGCACACACAAACACAACCTGTGTGAAGTCCCGTGTCCTGAAGCTCTGAGAGTACTATAAACTGAATGTTTGTGTCCCCTCCCCCCACCCCCCACCAAAATTCATATGTTAAAATCTAATCCTCAAGATGATGGTATTGGAAGGTGAGACTTTGGGGAGGTGATGAGGTCACGAGAGAGAAGCTCTCCTGAAGGGGATTAGTGTCTTACAAAAAGAGGCTAGACAGCTAATTCTCTCTCTCTTTGCACAATGTGAGGACACAGTGGGAAGACAGTAAGGTGCAAGTTAGGAAATGGGCCCTCTCCAAAACCCAACCAGGCTAGCCCTGTTGGATTCCCATCCTCCAGAACTGTGAGAAATAAATTTCTGATAGTCATAATTCGCCACATTTATGGTATTTTATTAAAGCACCATGAATGACTAAGGGAGTGAGAGAGGACCAGGAGGAGGACGTTTGCCTTAATGACAAACAGCTACCACCATCAGTGGGTATGGCTGATTATAAGAAGCTTCTTCAGCCTCCTCCTCCATGGTTTCTCTGCAGACTTTTGTTCCTGCAGCCCAGCCCCACACCACTCTCTCCTGTAGCCCAGTCTTAGACCATCTGTCTGACTCATGGGCCCCTCCTTTATTTTCTCTTTCCTCTTATCACTTCCTTATGCATTAAAGCTATCTTCCTGCCTTGCCTCATGCACAGCAATTTCTCTGCTGCTTATTTAGATTTACTTGAATTTTTTCAGCATCTTGTCATCTCTCTCCTCATACCCCAAGATACTCTTAACAAGATATGTAACTCTTGTGATTTTTCATTTTGATTACAAATGCAAGGGAAACAAACTCCCTTAAGTAGCACCAAATCCAGAGCCCTGACTAGTGTCCACCCAGACTTTAAGTCCTGGCCAGACTCTAGACTGAGGGTTTGTTCCACACACTCTCCTTCCCACAAGGAATTCAACACCCCTATCCTTCCCAGAAACAGGCTTCACCTCCCCAGTCTTCACAATGGAACTCTTAGTTCTTCCCAGCCTCCACTCATGGGATCTGGAGACCAACATCCAACAGAGCCCATAGAGATTCCCTTTCAGAGGTTGACTGGGGACCAGCAAAGAAGTTGGACATCAGGAGGTGACGCAGCCTGTCAAACTGGAAATGTGGCTGCCATTTTAAAGAAGTAACAGAAATAAGTATGGTGATGGTCATAGGAAAACTTCTAGAGTGGATCTTTAAAGATCCATCCCAGGACTCAGTCAAGTCATTGAATGAACTCTGTCATTGCCTCATTGCTGAGCTGGGCCACTGCTGACAGCACAGCCAGAAGACTCAACTGTACATAGGCTTTGCTTACTTGTTTTTGAGAAATGGAACCAACATTTAAAATTGACTTTTTGCATAAAAGTCAGTATCTTTAGCTTGTCGTTAACAATTGGAAGCTCTGGAAATATGCCATGAATCAACTGGAGCTGAGAAGGGCCTATTCCTGGAGCCTGGGATCTGTCTCCTGTTGGCCAGTGCCCCCGGTATGAGTATTTCTCTTATCCATCAGCTTTACTCACTTACTTTCCCAGCTGCCAGTGACAAGCCCAACGGTGGACTTGACAAGGTTCCCCAGTTTGCCTCTCATCCTGACAGGCTATTTCTCCCAGGCCTCATTAGTTCTGTTCCTGCGTTGTGGTTCCAGACTGAAGACAAGCTGGTCAACTACAAGTGGGGACAAAACCAGCACACTGACCCCCACACTGAGGTCCCAAACATGAAGAGAGGAAAAGCCTGGCTGGGCTGGGCCACTTCCCAGTTGGCTTTCTGCTTTCAGGCGTAACGTAATCTTAGCAGAGGTGGACTCAGATGGAAATTGCTGTGCAGGATGTGTGCTGCCCTGGAGATCAACATCTGTGGAAGGCAGGAAGGAGACTGTCTTAGTCAGCTCAGGCTGCTGTAACAAAATAACATAGGCTCTATGCCACCCTGTGTCATGGGTCCCACAACAGCTTGCCTGGCCCACATCTTCAGGGTCCCTGATATACATGTTCATAGTTGCTCCAGAATCTCACCCACACTAGAAATGAACCCCTCCCCAGACACCAGAAGTTTCAGCCCAGACCAAGAGGCCTTTTCAGGGAAGAAGCCTTGGCATGCTCCCTCCTCCTTGCCTTCTTCCCAAGCCAATGGTCTTGCTCCATGAGGATGTACAAGCTCCACTGTATACAAGCAGGTGCAAGTTAGACCCTGAAAAGGAGCTGGAGGCACTTCATCCCAGCTCCTGGGCTTTGCCAGCCCAAGGTTCCCACGCATACCTTCCTCCTTGTGAAAGCATGACCATCCCTTCCTGAGCTGTCTGTCCTCTCGCATCAACTCAACTTGAGGCACGGGGAGGGAAAGAACCCTGAACCTTAGCTGGAACAATACAGCTTTCTCCTGCCCTCAGTCATACTCTTGACCACAGCATGTATTTTCCACCCCTCCTCTGGAACCACATTCCCAAATACCCTTCAGGGAGAAAAGCCCCTATCCTCTGATGCTTTTCTCTCCCAGAGCTCTACCTTAATTTTCCTGACCTTCAGTAACCTATAGGAAGCTCAGGCAGGTCCAAGGGCAGTGGACAAAGAAGAAATGTACAGGTACATGCAATCACCCCCTCTTCCCAGCTCAAGCTATTATCTGTTCAGTGTTTGTTGAGCCCCCTTCCTGTTTACTAAGGGGACTGGAGTGAGCCAAGAAGGTGGCCCAGCCCCCATTCCCCTGCTTATCAGCCAGCTCAAAGGTAGGGCAGCAGCTAGTCCAACCAGTTCCCTATCAACAGCAAAGAGCTGGGTTGACCCTCTACTCCCTTGGTTGGATCCATGTTTTATGCACATTCTGTGTTCCATCCATTCCTGAAGAATGGGAAGGGCACTTCAGTCATTGGCTAGTTTGGGCCCACAAGGCAGTCCCCAGTTCTGCAGCCCCTTCCAGCGCCCTTCTTACAGCATCTGGCATGAGAATCGAGTGTATTATAGATGCCAGCACCTGTCAGAGCTCTTGTCAGGTATCCGAGTCTTTAGTGCTCTCACAGATTGATTTCGCTAGCAGGGTTCCTCCCTTTCTTTAGTTCTGGTCTCAGGTGGCTCAGCAGGCACATTTGTTTACATATTGTCAATAGCTGCTTTTGCGCAGTTGGACAGAAACCACAAATGGCTGACAAAGCCTATAATACTTGCTATCTTGCTCTTAAGCTTGCTGATTCCTGGTGTCAGGCAGCATCACTCCCATGCTTGGTCGTTGGTGCTATCATCCTCAAGGACTCTCAGCCTCAGTAAGTCCTGCCCAGGATTCCTCACAAGGTGGTCTTAGGCTCTCAAGAGGGTGGGAACAAAGGCTGCAAGGCTCAGAAATCAAATGGTTCAGAAATCAAATGTCAGTGCCACCACAGCCAGGTTTAAGGGGTGAGGGTGGGGGATGGAACCCCCTTTGATGGGAGGAACAGCAGCCATATCACCAAGAGCCACATACTGAGGATTGGAAAAACTACCACCATCAGTAAAAATATTGTGCAAGTATCCAACTGAACTTCCTAGCACAGCTAAGTTCAACCCAGGGTGCCTGACAGAGCTTCACTGGTCACATGGGGAGAATGGAACACAATCCAGAGTGACCTTCACTGTGGCACTGTGGTGTCCTTAGACTCAGAGTTCCCACACACATTTGTCGCATTCAACAGGGACCTCCTGCCTCATTCTACCTCTGACCCCCATGCTCCTGCTCCTGGGCACCTGAGATCTGAAGTTTACATTTTCCAAAGTCACTCTGGTGGGGGGGCGGGGCCAGAGCCATTTATGGTCTAGCTCAGCAAATAAATACTGATTTGCATCTGGGCCAAAGCCAGAGACAAAAGTCTGGGAAGGAGCTAGGAGATAAGCTGGGCACCCCAGCCATGCCCCCATGGTCTGTCTCCCTATAGCCTGTACCCACTGTGCCTCCTGAAAACCCAGGCCTAGAACCCAGGCCTGTCTGACTCCAAATCATTTTGTGAAAGGGGGGTTTGTGAGCTATCCTTTGACATTCTTTTGCCCACACCACCCTTGGCTATGTCATTTCTGAATAAAAAGCCATGATTTTATGAGGTAGAAAAAAATGTCACTATCTCAGAAAGGGAAATGCTCTTATCTGGAAAAGGGGTGGCAACACAGTATACTCCTGATGACAAACCATCAGTTGATTCCAGATCTCTGGTAAGTGGGGAAAGACACTCTAAGTAAGAGAAGGAAATGTTTTTTAAATTCTAGAACAGGTGTTGGCAAACTACTCTAAGGGGCCAAACGCAGCCAGTGTTTGTGTGCAAGCCAAGAATGACTTCACATGTTTAAATGGTGTGAAAGGGAAAGGAGAAGGAAAGAGTTGTAGCAGAGGCTGTATGTGACAATGGAGCCATGAGGTCTAAAATATTTGCTGTCTGGTCCTTTATAGGGAAAATCATGCTCCAGCACAATCTAAAAAGTGGGAAATGGAGAGCAAAGGGGTGTTGGGGCAAGAGGCTGTTCACAGCCTCTCCCTGCCCCAGCATCCTGCTTAGAGATTCAAAGTCAGAAATGCCTAGTGTCAAAAACAGACTGAGTGGGATTAGAGGAGCCACCATAGAAGGCTCTGGGAAACTTTGAGAGACCTAAGACATTCACAAGCTAGACAAGTCAATTCACTTTGACCTGAAGGGATATGTGTGTGTATCTGTTTCCTAGGGTGGTACCCCAAACTGAGTGGCTTACAACAACAAAAAGGTATTCTCTCACATCCCGGAGTCAGAAGCTCAAGATCAAGGTAGAGGGTCCTTCGTGCCTCCTCCAGCCTCTCATGGCTCCAGGTGTTCCTCAGTGTTTCAGCATCCCAATCTATGGCCATCTTCTTTTCTCTGTGTCTCCTCTTCTGTCTCCAAAAGGCCACTTGTCATTGAATTTAGGACCTACCTGGATAATACAAGTTAATCTCATTTCAAGATCCTTAACTTAATTACATCTTACAAGTAAGGTCACATTCCCAGGTTTTGGGGGTTAGGACACAGACATATTTTTGGGGAGGCCATCATCTGACCTACTCTAAGAGATTTCCTTGTTAGGACACATGTAAACAATCACAACCCTTCCACATATCACACAGGATGTCCTCTGCTGTCTACAGTGTTTTCCTGGTAACTCTCTGGGTACAGTGAAACCATGAGCAAAATGCCCTGAGCATGAGCTGTGGAGCTGGGCTGCATGGCTGGAATCTTGATGCTGTCTTCCACTGTGGACTGCAGTAATTTGTCTTCAGAGATGACCCTCAATGGGCCACATTCTTGACTCTGGGCTGGCCGCTGACTTCCACCAATAGAATGGTGGAAATGGTACAATGTCAGTTCCAGCCAAAGCCTGAAGAAGGCCTTTCACACTTAGGATGTAGCCGCAATGTCAAGAAGCCAAAGAGAGAATGCAGGATGCTCGCTCAGCCAGCTCTGTCAACACTCAGAGTCACAAGAGGTGATTAAAGCATTGTTGCTTCAAGTCACCAAGTTTTAGGATAGTTTATTATACAACAATAAATGACTGAAATTGTGACTCTGGGCAAGTTATTTAACCTCCCAGTTTCTTCATCTATAAAATGGGTACAATCATAGTCATCCCTACCTCATAGGACTGTTGTGAAGACTGAGTTAATATAGCACATACACATCGTAAGTGTCCAACAAGAGTCTAGCAAGAATCCCTCTTATTTTATTCTTGGATGGTGAAGTAGGCACTATCACACATGATCCAGAAATTACCTGTAGACAGTCCTTACCTGTCAGGGGCTCTCTGCATCTTCCTGTCTGTAGGCATTCAAAGGTCACAGCAACACATGTTGTACATTAGGTGGGGCAGGTAGCAGTGCCACAGGATAAATGCCCACAGAGTGACCCTCACTACTGGAGGAGGAGAGCTAGTGTCTTCAGCTCTCTGTGGGATGAGTCAGAGGCATGTTCATGCCCTCTCTCTGAAGGCCCCAAGAAGGTTTGAGCTCCAGTTGCCCATGTGATGTCTCTTTCTATCACTTCCCACTTCCCTACCAATGTTTTCTGGTACGAGTTCCCAAATGAATTACTTGTACCCAAATCCTTATCTAAGGACCAACTTTTGGGGGAAACCCAGGCTAAAGCATTTGTGAAGGTATTTGAAATAGGTAAAACAGAACAAAATCACAATGTGGAAATGGCCCTGTACACATGAACATGAGGGGAGAGAAGTACACTATCTGCAAAGCCCAGATTATGTACTATTGAGTGGTGAGGGCATCGTTGGAAGGAGCCTTGTCATGCAGTCCTCTCAGCATTTCTAATTCTGCTATATTGGAAATATTGCTTCATCAATTTCTCCTATGTCTCTAGCTCCTCCCTTTGAATTTCTCCCCCTGTTGTCACCCAAAGGTGTGGGAGATTTCTTTGGAGTCAGAGCTGGGGAGATAACTGAGATCAGGAAGACCAATAGGAGGGACTAAAGGTTTGGGGAACTTGGGAGAGCCACAGGGGGCCAAGGCTTTCTAAGAACAGGGTGTGTGGATATAGAGAGAAGCCTGGGGGAAAGTAGGGTAAGCAGTCAAAACTGAACAGTCCCCTTGACCAGCTGGACTGTACCTACTCAAGATCAAGCTTTTCCAAGTGTTGTTTCATGTGTTGACACCCACTATCTAGGAAGGAGTGGAATATGGGAGAGCTCCAACAGACAGACAAGCATACTGAAGGACGATTTGACAGACAGACTGCATTGATCAAGATTTTTTTTCACAATCAATAAACTGACTCTGACTTAAGCAGAAAAAACATTTATTGAAAAGATCCAGGGTAGCTCACTGGATCTATCAGAGAACCAGGCACAGATCAATGGGCAAGAACCATGGGCAGAGTCACAACTAAAACCACACCACATGGAGAAATTTGTTGGTCCTTGATACCACTGCTGCTGAACCCTGGACACCAGCACCAACACTGCTGTGAGTTGTGCCCCTGGCACCACAAGTAATGTCATTAAAGGCACCACAGTAAATTATAAGCCACCTTCCCTTCTTTTTATGTTGCCCCATATTCAAGGCTCAGGGCAGGAGTGTCTGTTTGGCAAAAAATAAGCTACAAGACCATAACCTGCCAGGGATCAGGGTGAGCAAGTAGCACCCAAAATCAGATCCCTCAACCAGGTAGGGAAGAAAGATATTGGGCAGCCAAAGACAGAATGTCCACAATAGCCCATTCCTTTTGACAGACCAACACACTCAGTTGGTCTCCTCAGTGACTACAGCCAGCTCCAAACCCAAACTCCTGGTTGATGGCTGCTTCTCCTGTGGTTGTTATGGTCCCACCTCAACATACTGAACCTATGGCCATATCATAAAGTTTACACCAGAAAGCATCCACACACATCAGTGAGACAGAGAAATAACAAAGAAAGGGACTGTTAGTTAAACTATACAAATATACCCGTAACCTAACCAAAGAAAGAAATGCAAATATGGCTTATGTTGTCATATCAACAACTTACCATGACATCATAGCCGTTATTCATGGTTTCCATCTTCCCTTCCTCATCCTACTCCCTTTACTTTTAGTCAGCACTACAGAAATGTCTTAATGTCATAACTCAGGGACCTGAGTCCTTAGTGGTCTACCACTAAATTTTACTATAACATATGTAAGTACTAGGAGACCCTCTAGGTTCCACTCATTCTCCTTCCTACCTTTACTGTGTGGCAACAAACTCATTAAGTCAACACCAAGAGCAGCACCATAAGTACCAAATATAAAAGTGGGTTGATTAGATATCACCTGGGACTGCCCTATGCTATGAGATATAATTAGCTTTTGTTCTTCATCCTTAGTTCTATGTCTCATAGACATCTAAATCCCTCCCAAAGATGTCTACAAATCTCCCAGGAAAATGCATTGTTCTGGTCACCTTGTGCTCTGAGCACCTGATTCCAGGCTAGCTGGCTCTTTTCTGCACAGCGCCAACTCAGACATATGAAAAACAGCTTATCTCCCCAAACTTCACCTGTTTTTGTCTTTCTGCTCTCACCCTATCCTCTGTCCTTCCATCTGGTGTTCCTCCCAAGTTCATCTCATTTTCTCATGCCAAGCAGCTTTACTACCACCTCATTCTGAGTACTCACCTCATGTATGCCTTTAACTTACACTTTAACAAAAAGTGAGGAAATATTTATTAATTTATATTGTATGGGATAACTCCTGCCCTCATTCTATTTTATGTGTCTTGAACGTGCTCTTCCCCCACTTGACCCAGTTCTCACAGCAAGAGTTTTCAGCCTCATTGATGGTGATCCTAGTCGTTACATGTATTTAGCATACAAAATAAGCTGCCTCTAAATGCAAGTGTGAACTGACTCAGTGTGAAAAGAAATGTGTCTATGATGGGCATACAGAGAAAGGGGATTTCCATGTCTAATGTGGCCAGTACACATGGCACACTGTGCTTTATGGACAACTTAAAAAAGTTTCAAAAGTAATTTTGGATAATTGGTACTTCACTTTCTGAGATGGTTTTAGTAACCCCCTCTTAAGACATGACTTAACTTATTTTTTGTTTTATTGTTTTTTAACTAATAAACTTTCTTTTCACAGTAATTTCAAATTAACACCAAGTTTGAGCAGAAAATATAGGTATTCCCCTAACCCCCCTGTTCCCCATATACACACAACCTCCCCTATTATCGATATCTCCCACCAGAGTAGTAAATTTGTTAAAATTAATGAACCTATATTGACACATCATTATCAGAGTCCATAGTTTACATTAGGGCTCACTCTCTGTGTTGTACACTTTGTGGGTTTGGACAAATGTATGACATGTAACCATGATTAAAGTTCCATACACAATAGTTTCACTGCCTTAAAAATCCTCCATGCTCCACCTATTTACCTCCTCCTTTGCCTCTACCCCTGGCAACCACTGATTTGTTTCTTGTCTCATAGTTTTACCTATTTCAGAATGTCACATAATTGGAATCATATAATATATAGCCTTTCAGACTGGTTTCTTTCACTTAGGTATATGCGTTTAAGGTACCTTTCTGTCTTTTCCAGGCTCAATGTCTTATTTCTTTTTAATGTTGACTACTCTTCTATTGTCTGGATGAACTAGTTTGTTTGCCCATTCACCTACTGAAAGACATTCTGGTTGCTTCCAAGTTTGAGCAATTATTAATAAAGCAGCTATCAACATCCACGTGTAGGTCTTTGAGTAGACATGAGTTTTCACCTCATTTGGGGAAATACCAAAGAGTGTTATTATTAGATTACCTGGTATGAATACTTTTAATTTATTAAGAAAGTACCAAGTGTCTTCTAAAGTGACTGTACCATTTTGTACTCCATCAGAACTGAATGAAAGTTCCTGTTGCCCCACATCCTCTCCAGCATTTGGTGTTGTCAACATTCTGGACAACAGGTGGGTTGTGGTATCTCATTGTTTTAATTGTATTTCCCTGACATATGATGTTGAACATCTTTTTAAATGCTTATTTTCATGTGTTTCTTTGTTTAAGTCTTTGCTTAAGTCTTTGGCCCATTTTTTAATTAAGTGTTTTTTACTTATTATTGAGTTTCAAGAGTACTTTATTTGATTTTGGTGATTTGGGCTCGGATCACAATTACGCCTTCACCTTTTACACTATGGGCTTATCAAGGTTTTTCCCAAACAAAGATATTTATCTTCCTTGGAAGACTTCTAGTCTCAGTATATAAGATAATAATAACCTCGTCCGATACACCTGCCAGCAGCCTAATTACCAGTGAAGCATGGTAGGCCAGAAAGCACAGAAAAGGTGTGACTCATGGCTGGGGAAATCAGAGAAGGCCTCTCAGAGGAGAGGACACACCTGAAGTGGAACTGAAGGAGGAGTCAGAGTCACAGCAGACCAGGAAGATAGCATCAGGAGAAGCATGGGGAGGTATGGAGTGACCATTTGGGCAAAGTGGCTGAAGGAGAGTGAAGGCTGGGGTGGGGAGACCGCATAAACACTCATGTGTACCTGTATATATGCACTCTCAGTGCAGCCATGAGTGCCCACACATAGATGAATATGTATGCTTGTGTACATATAAGATCACCTGGTTGCAACACAAACACACAGGAACGCACATGTATGTGTATGCACATAAGCACTGCACACATAGGCAGGATCATGCACATACATGCGCACAGCATTGTACTGGAACCCTCCAGCAGAGGCCTAGAGAGAAGTCCCCTGGACTCCCAAAAGTTACCCAGTGAAGGCTGGGCCCTTTTTCTTAAGCAGTCTTGGGAAAAAGCCAGAGATATCCTTTGGGGTTACTTTCCTTGGTCTTTCTCAACTTGGCTGGAAGTGGAGTTTGGAGAGAGTCTCCGATGAAATTTGAAATATAATCAGATAGCACCCAGGTCCTCCACAAGGAAGCCTGTGGACTTGGGTAGGGATGGGAGGGCACCTGGACCACTTTGCTCACACAGACCTCCGGTGCACCTTGGCAGGACTGCAATCCCATCATTTGGCCCTCCGCCCTATAACAAAGGCAGGAGGGTATTATCAGTACCCCACTGAGCAAGTGAAAACTAGGGCTCAAGGAGGAATTGGTCCCACCAGGTGACAGCCAGAAAGAGCAGGATCTATGGCAAAGCCTCAGTCTGCATCTTCACATCTCCATGTCTTCAAAGAACTCAACATTGGACACCCAGGTAGGAACTGAGTCCTTCCATACCCATTGGGAAGCAGATCCACAGAGAAATAATCTCCATTTGACCCCTTAAGAACCTAAAGTTTGTATTGGCAAGGGTGTTTGTCAAATCACCCAGTTGACAGATGGGAAAACTGAGGCCTCTGAGGGGAAGGGACATACTCAAGAAGTCACATCTGGAGTTCTGAGGCCCTAAAAGTACTCTGGCCTCCTTCTCCAGCCAAAGCTACGCCCAGCATGCACAGAGATCTAGAATGCATAAAGAAGGTATATAAAACATGCATGCATAAATTCCAGAATGTTAGCTGACAAACACTCAGGTAGCCCAGGGCCAAGTGGGTCATATATTGCTAGGGTCTGGCATGAGCTCTCTTCCCTTGGGCCTGGGTGGAGATGGAAGTCAGCCTGTAGTCTCCAGAAGAGAGAGGAGGAATGTCAGCCTGGCTGCACATCTCTACCTTGCCACAAACATACCTGCATCTGGCCCCAGGCTTTCTGCCTACTGTTGGGAGCCCAAGCATGATGTTTTCCCCATCTGCCTGGGTCTGCCTGGGTCTGCCTGCTCTTTGTTCCATGGCCATCAGGCTCCCATAGTTGTACTACTAAGAGCACACCATGCACATCTTTGTAGCACCAGTGCAAAAGCTGGTTTTGAAGTGAATTTTACGGAAGTGAGATATTCCCATGATAACCAAACTATGCACACCAAAAAGCAGATGGGGGCTAGTGACAGCTCTGCCAGCTTCTTCAGCCTTTGTCCAAGGACAATCTCTTTTAACTGTTTGATTTTAATCCTTCCAATGATTCCATAGTTGGAATGTGAAATAACCTGTGTCTGGTCCCATTAAAAAGAGATGAGTCTTCAGCTCCCATCCCTTACTCCCCTTTCCATTCCATCCCCTATACAAATCAGGCTTAGGACTTACATTTTTAAAAGATTTTTCTATCAGTACCTGGGTTGATTCCTATTGCTGTTATAACAAATTATCATAAATATGGTGTTTTACAACAACACTAGTTAATCCTCTTACAGTTCTGGAGATCAGAGTCCTAGAATGACAGGGTCCTAGTGTAAGCAGGACAGTGTTCCTTTGAAGGCTCTAGGACAGAATCCCTTGCCTTTTCCAGCTTCTAGAGGCTGCCTGCAGTCCTTGGCTTATGGTCCTTCCTCCATCTCCAGAGCCATCAGCATAGCATCTTCCAATCTCTCTCTCTCTCTGACCTCTGCTTCCATTATCACACCTCCTTCTAACACTCTGAAACAGACCATTGTGATGACACTGAGCCCACCAGATAATCCAGGATCATCTTCCCAGATCAAGATTCTTAAGGACTTCTGGTCAAGATGACAGAGTAGGTAAATGCTGTACTTGCCTCCTCCTATGACCACATCAAAATCACAACTAAATTATAGAACAGACATCCTTGAGAACCACCTGAAGATTAGCTCAACAAAACTCCTATAACTAAGTTATAAAGAAGAAGCCATATGGAGACTGATAGGAGGGGTAAAGATGTGAGAAAAGCTGGACCCATAACCCCATGTAGCAGTTAAGAACTGGGAGGAATAGCTCAGCTTCAAAGGTCCCCACTAAGGAGCAAGGTGATCCCAACTGCCCAAACCAGCTCCCCAGTGTAGAGCTTCAATGCCAGAGTCCTCAAAACTGACTGTGAGAACAAGTGAGGACTCTGTCCAACTGAGATGCAGAGCTGCTCTAGACCCAGGCATCCTCTTAAATGACCTGATCACAGATTCACTTGCTCACAAACACTCATCTTAAGCTCCAGTGAAGGGACAGCAGCTAAAAAAGCACCAGGGACATATGGGGAAGAACTGAATTGTCTGGTTTCAGGGTGAGGGCTGGAGTGGCAGCTCTCTTCAGGACAGAAGTGGTGATAGGCATAATGGTTCCTTAGATGAGCCCTTCCCCCACCCAGCCTGAAGATGTAGGCAAGCACTAAATCTGAGTCTCCATCAAGCCTGGCTAATACCACTCTCACCCCACCTTTATGATTCCCTGAGACCCCCACCCTACCTAACTTGAGCACCAGCCTGAACCTCTTTTAGTGTCTGTTTTCTCACAAACAGCCACCCTTGGTCTGTACAGAAGACTAAAATCTCTTAAGTCCCATAAGCTCCAAAGAAGCATTTGCTGGTCTTGGTGTGCCCTGAACATCTTGCTAAATAGCCCCAAGCTCAGCACTAGTGGAAGCCAGCCTCAGTTCCCAGCATAACCTCTTTCACATGACTCTAAGCCCAGCACAAACAGCTACCAACTTCAGATCACTTTGTAGCTCCTACTAGATGGTCCTGGGCCAGACACAGGGAGTAGCTGACCTCGGCCTGCACCAGAACCCCTCCCCAGAGCCCCTCCCCAGAGTCCCCAAAACCAACATAATCAGTGGCTGCTTCGGATCTCATCAGAGCATCATCCAATTAACACCACAAATAACACACTCAAATGGCAGACTCAGCAGGCACCAGAGCCACACTAAAGTGAATTCCACTCTGTGGGGGTCAGCTTGCCTGCTATAGTAACAGCCAGTCCTCACAGTCAGTCAGCCTAAAAGTCAGTCCCACCCACTGAGACGCCAATAGCAATCAAGGCTCAGCTACACCAGGAGGGTGCACACAACCCACACAAGAAACATTCCTGGAACACCTGGTGTAGGTGACCGGGCAGACTGCATGACTGGGCCCCAAAGGACACCTACTACATAAGGCTATCCTGCCAAGACTGGGAGATTTAGCAGATCTACCTACTACATGGAAACAAACATAGGGAGACAGCCAAAATGACAAGGAAACATGCCCCAAGTAAAAGAACAAGACAAAACTAAAAAATAAAATAAAATAAATAAAATGGAGGCAAGCAATCTACCAGATATGAAGTTCAAAACACTGGTTATAAGGACTCAAAAAACATAGGGGAAGAATAGATCAACTCAAGTACTTCCACAAAGAGATAGGAAACATAAAAAAGGACATAGAACCCATAAAAAAAGAACAAGTCAGAAATAAAGAATAAATAACTGAAATGAAGAATACACTTGAAAGAATCAACAGCAGATTAGATGAGGCAAAGGATCCAATCAGACATTTGAAAGACAAAGTAGTGGAAAACACCCAATGAGAACAGAAAAAATAAAAAAGAATTTTAAAAAATAAGGACAATTTAAAGAACCTTAGGAACAACTTCAAGCTTACCAACATTCATATTATGTGGGTGCCAGAAGGAGAAGAGGGAGAGCAAGGGATTGAAAACTTATTTAAGTAAATAATGATGGAAAATTTCCCTAACCTGGTAATGTAAATAGACACACAATTCCAGGAAGCAGAGAGAGTCCCAAACAAGAAAACCCAAAATACCCACAACAAGACACATAATTAAAACACCAAAGGATAAGAACAAGGAAAGAATCTTAAAAGCAGCAAGACAAAAGCAGTTAATTACCTACAAAACAGCTCCCAAAAGACTGTCAGCTGATTTCTCAACAGAAAATTTGCAGGCCAGAAGGGTTTGGCATGAAATATTCAAAGTGATGAAAAGCAACTACGTACAACCAAGACTACTCTATGCAGTAAGGTTATCATTTAAAACTGAAAGATGATAAAGGGTCCAAGACAAGAACAAGTTAAAGAAATTCATCACTACCAAACCAGTATTACAAGAAATGTTAAAGGGACTTCTTTAAGAAAAAGAAAAAGTCAAAATATGTATAAGAAAATATGAAAAAAAATTCTCAATGATAAAAGCAGTAGATCAATGAACACATAAATTAGTAAAATGGTTAAAAGGACAAAAGTAGGCAGATTGTGTGTAATTACAACAGTAAGTTAAAGGACACACACAAAAAAAAAGAAATAAAAAATAATGACAAAAACATAAATGTGGAGAGGGGAGTAAAAATGGTAGTGATTATAGAATGTGTTTGCACTTCAGCAACCATCAACTTAAAGTAGACTCCTATAAACCTAGCTTGGTATATATGAAGCTCTTGGTAACCACAAACCAAAAATACATGAGAGATATTCAAGAAATAGAGGAAGGAATCCAAACACAACACACAGAAGATAATCAAAATACAAGAGAAGAGAACAATGGAGTAAGAAAGGAACAGAGAAGAACTGCAAAACAATCAGAAAACAACTAATAAAAATGCCAGTAACTAAACACTTATCAATTACTTAAAATGTAAATGAATTAAATGCTCCTATTAAAAGAAAAATGGATAAAGAATATGTGGTACATATAGACAATAGGACATTAGCCATAAAAAGAGTGAAATCTTACCATTTGCAACAACATGAATACAACTATAGGGTATTATGCTAAGTGAAATAGGTCAGACATAGAAAAACAAATACCAGATGATTTCATGTATATATGGAAACTAAAAAACAAAATAAACATGCAAACAAAACAGAAACATACTTGTAGATACAGAGAACAAACTGATGATTGCCAGAGGATAGGAGGGTTGGGGGACTAAGTGAAAAGGTGGAGGAATTAAGAAGTGTAAATTGGGTCCTGACTGGTGTGGCTCAGTTGGTTGAGTGTCATCCCGCAAAGCAAAAGATCAACAGTTTCGTTCCTGGTCAGGGCACATGCCTGGGTTGCAGGTTTGATTGTCATTTGGGGTGCTTATGAAAGGCAACTGATTAATATTTCCTTCTCATATCAATTTTTCTCTTCCTCTCTTTCTCCCTCCCTTCCTCTCTCTCTCTCTAAAAAAAAGTACAAATTGGTACTTATAAAATAGTTGTGTGGATATAAGTTACAGCACAGGGAATACAGTCAATAATCATTTTGTATGGTGTCAGGTAGGTGCAAGACTTAAATGGGGGTACTTTGTAAGTTATATAATGTCTAAGCTCTATTTGTACACCTGAAACTAATATAATATTGAATATCAACTGTAATTGAATAAAAAATTTTAAATATTCTTAATTACATCTGTAGAATCCCTCTTGCCGTGGGCAGGAACACACTCTCAGGTTCTGGATTTAGGATGTGAGATCTTTGTGGAGTTCATTATTCTACCAACCACACTACCTTCATAACTTTAAATAACATTTAAATCTTTATATCTTATGCCATCAATTTTAGCACTAGGTCTTGCCTTACCCATGTCAGTTGCTCAACAAATATTTGTTCTGGAAGCTGGATTTACAGCACTGAGCAAAATAGGCAAAACCCCTATTCCCAAAGAGTTTATTTCTAGTGGAGAAAAGCAGATACTAGACCAAATAGAGTAAATTATGTTCCCAGAACAATTGTTCTTTGTATAATAATTGGCAAAATTTACCAATATTTAAAGCATGCCTACTCTTTTACCCAGCAAATGCACCACTAAAAATCCATGTGTAAAGATATATGTGTCAATCTGTTGTATTTTATAGCATTATTTATGACAGCAGACATTAGGCAACAATCTAAAAAATTATTAATGGAGAACTGATTAAATAAATTGTGGTGCTCAGAAACTAGAATTTAGAGATTAATGTGATGCTATTTATTTCAGGATCTGGGTTTATAGCAAACCCTGTCCTCATAGAGCACGGCCTAGGGAACAAACACAGATCACACTCTGAACAATAAAACTAGATATTGTTGGTACAGGAGATGATGAGTGCTGTTGAGAAAGATCGAGAAGAGAAGGAGAGTGGGAAGTGCTGGCAGATGCAAAGTTTGTTTTTAAATGTTTTATTTTGAAATAACTTTAGATTTATAAGAGCTGCAAAGACAGTACAGAGGGTTCTGGAATGCCCTTCTACCAGCTTCCAACTGTTAACACATTACATAGCTAGGGGGTTAAATTTATCAAGATTAGGAAATGAAAGTAGGACAAACTATTAATTAGAGTCCTCTCCTACACAGTAACATCTGAGTAAGACATGAAGGAAAAGAGGAAGGAGCTATGGGATAGCTGAGAGAAGAATGTTCCAGGTGGCAAAGCCAATGTGGTGGGAGCTGCCTGGCATTTTCTCAGAACAGCAGAGTAGGATGGAACCTACTGAAGTACAAGCGGTAATTGGTGAAGTCATAGGGGAAGGCAGCAGCTGTAGGGCCTTATGAGGTCTTCCTTTTTCTCTGAGTGAAACAAGGAGTCCCCCTTTTCTCTCGAGGGTTCTAAGCAGAAGAAGGACATAATCAGAGAGACTTTATCTGGCTCCTTCTGCTGTGCTGTGGAGGTGAGGCCAGAGCAGGGAGATCAGTGGGAGCTACTACAATAATCCAAGCAAGCGGTCATGGGCAGCTTGGAGTCTGGTAGGTGGGGAAGAATGGTTGGAGTTTAGGTATATTTTGCTGATAAGGCAGAAAATCTTTCTTCATGGACTGGACTCACTTTTCAGCTCTATGGCCTGCACTCTCTCCCATAATCCCATTGCAGCTTTATGGGTTCTGTGAGTGTCAAGGCTATTAACACCTGCATTCTATCCCACCATCTTAACAAAGCCTTCTATCCTGTGTGCAAAAGATGATTTTAAAAATTAAAATGTTATGAATAGTTTTTACATAAATGTAAATTTTATATAACTAAGATTGCCAGTAAACTAAAGAGTAATTTTTTCTTTATTTTTTCCTTTTTTAAAATTGTTGTTCATTTTATTCCATTACTGCAGTTGGTAACAGAGCTTAATAGTCTCAGGTGGTCCCTTTGTGGCCCAGACCCCTGAGCCACAGAATGGGCCCTGAGGGCAGGCTGGGCTCAGATCTTGGGGCAGGTATGAGTTAAAGAAAAGACTCAGGCTATGAGGGACAGTGAGGAGGATGTGGGTGTGTGTATGAGATACAATGAGACCAAAACTGCTTACTAGAGTGCTGTGGGACAATGCCAGCACTCCAGGAACTTTTTAAAAAATTCACTATCAGTATACTAGAAACTTGAGAAGGAAAGAGCAGAAACAATCTCCTTGTTCACTGGAAAGGTATTTTGTGAGTGTCTTTAGTTCTGGGCATACAGCAATGAAGAAAATATCCAAGTCCATATTCTTTTTTCTTTTTATTATTGTTGATCAAATACACTTGTCTCCATTTACCCCCTATAACTCCCCCATGGCCCACCTATCCCCACCTCCCATCCTTGATCCTACCCACTTTTGGCTTTGTTCATGTGTCCTTTATACATGTTCCTTGATGACGCTTCCCCTTTTTCCACCCGTTATGCCTTCCTCTCTTCCCTCTGGTTACTGTCAGTTTGTTCTTTATTTCAACGTCTCTGATTATATTTTGCTTGCTTATTTGTTTTGTTAATTAGGTTCCACTTACAAGTCAGATCATATGGTATTTATCCTTTACCTCCTGGCTTATTTCACTTAGCATAATGCTCTCCAGACCCATCAATGCTGTGGCGAAGGGTAGGAGCTCCTTCTTTCTTCCTGTTGTGTAGTATTCCATTGTGTAAATGTACCATAGTTTTTTGATCCACTCATTTACTGATGGGCACTTCGGCTGTTTCTAGCACTTAGCTATTGTAAAGCTGCTATGAACATTGGGGTGCATAGGTTCTTTTGAATTGGTGTTTCAGGATTCTCAGAGTATAATCCTAGCAGTGGAATTGCCAGGTCAAAAGATAGTTCCATTTTTAGTTTTCTGAGGAAATTCCATACTGTTTTCCAAAATGGCTGCACCAGTCTGCATTCCCATGAGTGTACTAGCATTCCCTTTTCTCAATACCCTCGCCAGCACTTTTTGTTTGTTGATTTGTTTATGATAGCCATTCTGACCAGTGAGAAGAGGTATCTCATTGTGATTTTAATTTGCATCTCTCTGATGGCTTGTGATGCCAAGAATCTTTTCATGTCTCTGGGCCCTCTGTATGTCCTCCTTGGAGAAGTGTCTGTTGAGTTTCTTTGTCCATTTTTTTAAAGATTTTATTATTTTTTTTCGAGACAGAGGAAGGGAAGGAGAAAGAGAGGGAGAGAAACATCAATGTGTGGTTACCTGTCACACATCCCCCACTGAGGACCTGGCCCATAACCCAGGCATGTGCCCTGACTGGGAATTGAACCAGCAGCACTTTGGTTCCCAGGCTGGTGTTCAATCCACTGAGCCACACCAACCAGCCTTTGCCCATTTTTTAATTGGATTGTTTGTCTTCCTGCAGTGGAGTCATGTGAATTCTTTATATATTTTGGAGATCAAATCCTTGTCTGAGGTATCATTGGCAAATATATTTTCCCATATGGTTGGTTCCCTTTTAATTTTGCTGATGTTTTCTTTACTCATGCAGAAGCTTTTTATTTTAATGAAGTCACATTGTTTATTCATTCCTTTATATCCCTTGCTCTAGGGAACATATCAGTAAAAATATTGCTACATGGAATATCTGACACTTTCCAACCTATGTTCTCCTCTAGGACTTTTACAGTGTCACAACTTATATTTAAGTTAACCATCTTGAATTTATTTTTCTGTATAGTATAAGTTGGTGATTGAGTTTTGTTTTTTCACGTATAGCTATCCAGATCTCCCAACACCATTTTTTGAAGAGACTATTTTTACTCTATTTTATGTTTCTGCCACCTTTGTCAAATATTAATAGAGACATAAGTTTATTTCTGGGTTTTCTATTCTGTTCCATTGATCTATGTGTCTGTTCTTATGCCAGTTCCAGACTGTTTTGATTATAGCAATATAGTTTGATGTCACGTATTGTGATCCCTCCTATTTTGTTCTTCTTTCTCAAAATTGCTGTGGCTATTTGGGGTCATTTGTGTTTCCATATAAATTTTTGAAATGTTTGCTCTGTATCTTTTACCACCTTTTTACCTGTGTTCCTTTATCTCTCTCTCAATGGTTTTCTTCCTCTTCTTTTTTTTAAATTACTTTATTGTTGTTCAATTACAGTTTGCATTTCCCCTCCCACCCCCCTACCCCAGCCAATCCCACCCCCCTCCCCTGCTCCCACCCTCCCCCTTGGTTATGTCCATGTGTCCTTTATAGTGTTTCCTGGAAACCCTTCCCCGCACTGTTCCCTCCGCATATCTTGCAGTGCCAGTTTGGTGGAGGTGTATGCTTTTAGCCTTCTTTTGTCCAGGAAACTTCCTATTTTGCTTTCCATTTTAATTGAGAGCCTTGCTAGATAGAGTAGTCTCAGCTGCAGGCCTTTGCTTTTCATTACTTGGAATATTTCTTGCCATTCTCTTCTGGCTTGTAATGTCTCCATTGAGAAGTCAGCTGCTCATCTTACCAGGGCTCCCTGGTATGTTACTTCCTGTTTCTCCCTTGCTGCCTTTAAGATTCTCTCTTTGTCTTTAAATTTTGCCATTTTAATTATGATGTGTTGCAGTGGGCCTCTTTGGATTCCTGTTGATTGGGACACTCTGTGCTTCCTGGACTTCTGTTACTTTTTCTGTCATCAAATTAGAGAAGTTTTCCATCATTACTTTTACAGACAGGTTTTCTATGCCTTGATCCTCTTCTTCTCCTTCTGGTATCCCTATTATATGGATATTATTATGTTTCATATTCTCCTGCAATTCCCTTAACCCCTCTTCATTCTTTTTGAGTCTTTTTCTCTTTTCATACTCTTTCTGAGATTTTTTTTACCTTGTCCTCCAGCTCACTGATCAAATCTTCTGCTTCATCTAGCCTGCTTTTCATTCCTTCTACTATGTTCTTCAATTCAGAAATTGTATTCTTCATTTCCTCTTAGCCCTTATTGATAGTTTCTATGTCCTTTTTCATGCTGATGTAGTTTGCAATAAGTTCTTCATAGTTTCCCTGTAGTTTTTGGTTATTCTCACAGAGCTAATTGAGCTTCCTCATAACCATTCTTTTGACCTCCATATGTGAATAGCTGACTTGGCTCTATTTCATTTAGCATTCTTTCTGAGGATTCCTCCTTTACTTTCGATTGTGGGTTGTTTCTTTGTCTTCCCATTATTTGTGTGATTCTTCTTGTTTCCTTCTGCTTCTTAAATTGATTTGTTTTGACTTCCTCAGTTTGTAGTGTGAACTTTTATGATAGGAGACTTGTGAGATTCAGTAGTGCAGTCTCCTTTATTTCCTGAACTTGATACTCTTGGGATTCCCTTTATGCCATTTATGTTGGCTTTCTGGATGTAATTGGGTTTTGATTGTTGTTGGGTAGTACTTGGTGAGTCCTTCCCTCCAGCTAGTTGACTGAGGGTCACTGTGCCCATCACGTCTTGTATGCTGTTTTGCAGGTGCTGCCAGAACAAACCACAATACCCAAGAAACACACCCACACCTGCAAAAATAACTCTCCCCTGCAATCCCACTATCAATAGCAAATGAACCAGTATTAATAAGGGTTTAAAGAGATTAAGACTATTATAAGAAAGAAGAGCAGATACAAGATGACCTACTGAAAGAAAAATGATTTTGATAGGGCAGAGGAGCACTAATAAGAGTTGGGAATCAGAGCAATGAGAAGAGAGAAAGTAAAAATTACCTCATGAATAAAAAAGGGAATGAATAATGTGGAATGGAGTATGAGAAGGGAAGCATATAATATTAGGTTTAAACCGAAATTATAAATAATATAAAATAAAATAAAGTGAGAGAGAGAAAGGAAAAGGAAGGAAAATAAATAAGTAAATAATAAAAATATAGGAGCCAGTTTGGATAGAAAGATCCACCACAGTACTATCAACAGCAAGTGAGCTAAAATTAATACAGGTTGTATGAGAATAAGAGGAAAGAAAGAAAGAAAGAAAGAAAGAAAGAAAGAAAGAAAGAAAGAAAGAAAGAAAGAAAGAAAGAAAGAAAGAAAGAAAGAGAGAGAGAGAGAGAGAGAGAGAGAGAGAAAGAAAGAAAGAAAGAAAGAAAGAAAGAAAGAAAGAAAGAAAGAAAGAAAGAGGCAAGCTTAAGAGATGTCTAGAGGAATGGGAAGTGATTTTGAAATGAAAGAGGGAGAAGGAATACTAAGAGTAAGGAACAAAAACCAAGCTAAGACAGGGAAAAGTTAAAATTTGAGATGAAAAGAAAAAGAAAAAAATGGAGAATAAATAAAAATAAAAGGGCAGGATGAAAGCAAAAGAGAAGGGAAAAAAAGAAAAACATAGGCCAACACAGGGCAAAATTAAAAATTTGAGATGAAAAAGGAGTAGGAGAAGGGACCAGTAAAATTTGAGATTTGAAATACAAAATTAGTGAAGATCTAGAGATAAAATTGAATAAATGAAACAACAACTACATTACCCACAACGAACTAGCGAAGATTGCTAAAGGTAGAGAGAGAATGTGGGTATTTTAAGAGTGGGGAAAAAGGATGTGAAATGATCCTCAACCAGCAAGCAGGTTTTGTGAAGCTGGATGGGGGAGAAATAGTATGAGTGCAGAATGGAAGCAAGTTGTAGCAAGGGAATAAACAAAATTTAAAACAAAAATAATGAGAGAAAAGAAGGAGGTAAAATGGGGTAAGAGAAGAGGGGGCAAGATATGTGATTTGAAATAAACTATAGTATAAAATCTAATGACTTAATATGCACAAATTTGGTGGACAATGAATGTTAAAAAGCTATGCAGGAAAGAAAATATCACAAATCGTAGAGGAGACCACAGTGGATTTTGTCTCAGTAGCCTCTAGTATTTACCACTGCTTTTTCTTTCTGGAACCACCTGCAGTGATGTCAGATGTTGACCCTGTCTGAGACTTCCTGGGATCTACTGTCTGTGGCTGTCTCCTTCAGTTGTTAATCTGGTCATTCTGCACTCAGTAGTCAGTTTTAAGCACCATAGGGCAGGTACACAATCCCTCCTGGGGTTGGGGCTATTGTTTCCCCTCAGGCTGCTGCTGCTTGGAGGGGAGTGGTCTGCCTGAGAAGGATGGCAGTTGCCATATGGGGGACTCAGCTCCAGGATCCCAGTGGCTACTCTCAGTTCTCTTCCCCAAGCCTCCATACCCACTCTCTCCTTAAGAGTCTCTAGTCCACTCTGGTGCCCCTTTGCTAGGGATCTACTATCTGTAGCTGACTCCTTCAGTTGTTAATATAGTCACTCTACACTCAGCAGTCAGGCTTAAGCATCACAGGGCCAGGGTATAGTTCCTCCTGGGGTTGGGCTATTGTTTTCCCTCAGGCTGCTGCTGCTCGGAAGAAAGTGGTCTGCCTCAGCAGGATGGCTGCTGCTGTATGGGGGAATGACTCAGCACCAGGATGAGGCAGCTACTCTCTCAGTTCTCTCCCCAAAACTTTCATCCATTGTCTTTCATCAGGCATCTCTAGCCCACTCTGCCCCTACCTTTGCCAGAGCCCAGAGTACATGGCTGCAAATGAAAATTTGTGTGTTGGCCTTTTACACAGCTCTTTGCATCTACAGCCATCTGTTTCTGGCAGAGAACATACCTGCTGCTTTTTGATGCTGGTTGTTATCTGTGTATTTTTGGGGCTCTGGTGCTCTAGAGTGGGGGTTCCAACTTAGGGTTTAGACCCCACTCTTCCCAGGGGATCCCTCCAGCACTGCCTATGTCTAGTCTATGGGTGACTAGCCAGCCTTCTCAAGTCTCCACTGCACTCCTTACAGATCAGGTTGTGCTGAAGCTGATTCTTCTGTCTGTCTGAGGTTATAAGATTTCTCTCTCCCTATGGTTCAGTTGTTTATTCTGGGTGATTTCTCTACAATTTAGTTATAATTCCAGATTGGTCCTGGGAGGAGGTTAGTGTGGCTTCCAGTCACTCCTCTGCCATCTTGACAGAGCTCCTCCAATCTGTACACATACCTTTATACACAGATTTTTAGTGGTGGGTTTGCTGGGTCAAAGAACAGGCAAATTTTAAACTTTGATAAATTCTTTCAAATTATCTTTTGAAAAACAATTGTGTTGCCATCAGCAATGATGACAGCAGCCATTATCCCACCTTGGAAAAAATCAATCTTTTACATTTTTTTCAATCTAGCCAGCATAAATAGAATCCATTGTTATTTTTATATTCATGTATATTTCCAAGGTCAAACATCTTCTCATGGGCTTATTTGTCAATTGCATTTCTTTTTCTGTAAGTTACTAGTCTATATCCATTCTAACTTTACCCATGTCTATTCTTTTTTTTCTTCATTGCTCTTAAAGAGAGAAAAGGAGGGAGGGAGGAGAGAGAGAGAGAGAGAGAGAGACACTGATGTGAGAGAGAAACACGAATGGGTTGCCTCCCATACTCACCCCGACCAGGGATTAAACCCACAATCCTGAGCGCGAATCAAACCCTCAACCTTTCAGTGTATGGGATGACACTCCAGCCAACTGAGCGACACTGGCCAGGGCTTCATGTCTGTTCTTAGTAAAGGTTTTAAATGTTGGTGTCAAACATTTCTGTCATTTCCATCATGGATTCTGTTTTATTTTTTGTACTTTAATAATCAAGTGTATATGGTTGGCTCTTTAGTCTGGAATGAATTTTGTGTATATGGTGTGAGGTGATGCTCCTTCTTTCCTGTTTTGTCATGAATAACCAATTGTCCCATTGCCATGTGTGAAATGTATCTTACATTAAATCCCCATATATTCTTGGGTCCTTTTCTAGCATCTTTTTCCTGTTTCATGACTTACTTGCCTTTGTCTATTCTAATAACACATTTTAAAACTCTCTTACCTCTATGGGATGTTTCCACACTTTGTAAGGCAGGCTTCCCACCACCACCATCATGCAAAATTATATTGCATTCTTGTAACATTCACACATCTAGAATAAGTCAAGTTCTATTAAAAATAATCCACTTAGGATTTGTTCTGGAATTGCACTGAATTGTAGACTAATATGACAAAAAGTGGAGTCTTTATAATGCTTTCCTGCATAGGAGTGGAGACACCCATGCAGGAAAAATGGTAGGCAACTCCACTCAGTTCACTTATGTAGTTTTTTTCATGTTTTCCATTAAAGTTTTATCACATTCTTATACATTTTTAATGTTAACTGCCATGTTGTTTGTGTTTTTTCTTGCTGTCATGAAAGTCAGATTGCTGTTTACTGTTAAGGATTTTTATGGTATTTTTGGCCCCCGTGATGGTCCCTCCATTTATCCATGCCATGTGACTTTATGGTGCTCTCACCTGAGGTGAGATAACCTACTCCACCCCGACCCAACACGGGGCTTGGCCATGTGACTTGCTTTGGCCACTGGGCTTGGTTATGTGACCTACTTGGTCAATAGGATATAATAGACAAGATGCAAGCAGAAGTTCAAAATAGGCTTGCTCAGGGGCTTGTTTTCCTGCCCTCGCTGTTATTAAGAGCCACCATGGTTAAGGATCAACATGTGGGATTCAGCTCTGTCATTATCAGGATATGCCCCAGCTGGCCCAAGTTAGAGCAGAACCTCCCAGCTAAATCACAGACATATGGTGAGGCCAGCCTAGATCAGCAATCCCCAGCCAGTCCATAGATGCATAAGCTACAATATTAAATTATTATTGCTTTAGAGCACTGAGTTTGGAGGTGGGTCATTATGCAGCAACTGCTGACACAATAATATATAAATAATCCAATTCCAAATGCTCATCTTGCATCTACCCACTGACTGAGCGGAGAAGAGTTCTGACAAATTTTCAGTTGGTGTCTTCTGATTTTCTGGATAATCACATCACAAACACTAACGGTCATTTTGTCCTTTTCTTTCTTGTGGTTGTGCCTCATTTTATTTCCTGTTGCATTACATTGGCAAAAGCTTCACAAACAATATCAAGGCTATATTTATGTCTATGTGTGTGCCAGCAGTGTACTGCTGTTTGTGGATATAGGTGCACTTGTGGGACCCAGTGTCTCCAGCAGTTGAAGAAAATCTCTCTGGATACGATAAATTTGTCCAGAATCCCTCTCATCAGGGCAGCAGGGAGGTGAGGCAGCACTGGTAGTGGAAGTCAGATGTGAATTGACATAGATGGGCCTTAGGAGACAGTGTGCCCCTACCCATAGGAGACCAATGGCAACATGGTGGCAGTGGTAACAGGGAAAGAAAACAAACTCATAAGACATCCCCTTGCCTTTAAGTCCACAGGCACAAACTCAAGTGTCACCAGCACCTACCATGGGGTGCTCATAGTATCCATTTGACATTTTTAAGTGAAGCTCAAATGACCAGTTGTCCAAGGGTGCAATCACACACACACACACACACACACACACACACACACACACACACACACACACACTGAGACAGGCGTCTGATCTGAGGCCTTTTACTCCTCAAGATTGGGGCATATGCAAGTATTTTGGTGTCCTTTTTATGGGCCACAAGTGCTGCAGCTCTTGGAAGTGCGTGGAAAGGGTGACAGTGTTAGCAAACTTGGTCTCACGTAGAATTCCCAGGTGTCAGGTATTGAATGGGACAGTCCAATGGTTAGCTTTCTAGCTAGGAAATAATGCAAATAAAACCTGTAAGGCATATATAGCCTTTTAAAGCCATTATAGTTTCCAACCCAGTTTATCTTGTTTATTGCCTGACACTTAGTCAACAGTGGCTTGAACATACAGGGTGGGGCAAAAGTATGTTTACAGTTAGTCATATGGAAAATAATACAGTAATTAATAAATAATAACACAAGAATAAACTGTGTTTTGCATACTCACAATCGTAAACCTACTTTTGTCCCATCCTGGCTTTTGTATTGGCTTTTAGTTCTCCTTATTGTTAAGTATTTAATGATCTGTGAATGAACACTGAAAAGATGCTGTAATCCTTTTGTAGAGGGAATGGGCTTGCCCTTGAAGAGAATCATCTGCCAGAAAGATGCCCAGGTGCTAGAGAATGACCTAATAAAATGTCTGTTGGAAAAAAAATTGTCTGTTGGAAGAGTACCGTGTTCATTTAGCAGAAATGTCTTATTACACTTCTTGAGGTGAAAGGGGTAGGGATACTGAGGCAGTTCCCAGGTAACAATGGGTAGTAATAAAAATACCACCAACGATGACAGCTTTTACTGCCTGTCACACGCTATTTAAGAGTATTTCATATGTTCACTCATTTAGTGACACACTGACCTTATGAGGAAGGTATCATTATCATCCTGTACAGATGAGGAGATTGAGGCAGGGAGAGGTTATGTCAACCCATGGAGACTGGCTTTAATTCTCCTGTGGATTTAAAGAGGCAGGGAATTTGAAGTTCCAAGATGAAGAGGGAGATGCTTGCAAGGTGATAGAAGGGACAGGCACAAAAAGTAAGTCCCTGGGTGCCTCTCAGTGAAGGTAGTGGTTAGGTATAGTTATAGTCTTTACTTATAGTATATATAGTATAGTTTTATATTTAAATTATAAATAACAGCCATGACCAACATGGCTCAGTTGGTTGGGAATCATTCTGCAAAGTGAAAGGTCGTGGGTTCGATTCCCAGGCAGGGCACATGCTTGGGTTGCAGGTTAGGTCCCTGGTCAGGGTGCTTACAAGAGGCAACCAATGGATATTTCTCTCATATACTGATGTTTTTCTCCCTCTCTCCCTCCCTTCCCTCTCTCTTTATAAATTAATGAATAAAGTCTTTTTAAAAATAAATTATAAATAACAGTATATAACATAGTTGTATAATTTAAACTCTAAATGTGTATATGTAGTTATGTTATTTAGCTATAGCTATATATCATATTATTGTATTATAATTAGTATATGTAACATATTTTATATTCTGTATTAGTATAGATGTGGTTATAATTATATTATGTAAATATTAGCTCAGCTCAGCATGTCTGGTTCAAGAACCAGACATTGGAAATAGGTGGAGACAGCGATGCCAATATGTCCTCACATCTTTAGGACTTCCAGAATTAGGGCAAATGAGCTGAGATGGGAAAGAACCAATGATGGTTGAAAGTTTACATGTTCTCAGGTTCTAGACCTCACTCCATGAAGGGTTCCTTCTTGCAAGGTCCCCAGGTGTCCTTCCTGCCTAGGCCTGACCTTAGGAGATGTGAGCTGCCTCTGGGCTTCCTTGTCTTTATCTTAGATGTAGTCCTCCAGCAGGAGGCTCTTTGGTTTTTGCATTTTTCTCCTTCCTGCCCCATCACTTGTGGCCTCTCGTTCCTCATGCACTGGGTTTGCTATTTTAAATATGCTAACTTACTTCCTCTTCATACAGCCTGGGAAATCAATGTAGTCACACTGGTTTCACATAAGTGTCCTGAGGTTCAAAGAGGCCAACAGGGCTCATGTAGGCTCAATTCCAAGCTTCTGTCTCCAAGACCCATCTGCAATGTTCTCCTGCCCTCCACGGATAGGGTATTTTCCCAGTCCTCCACTTACATCGTGTGTATATATGGTTATATATTATTTAATTATATATAATTATAATTATATTTATATACATATTGCCTTAGTATGTTATATTACATTTTAGTGATATGTCACATATCATATACACATTATATATTAGTATGTTATGTGTTGAATATTGGTATGTTATATATTAGTATGATATATGTTATATATTAAAATATTTTATGTGTGTTACATATTAGTATGTTATATATAATCTACAGTATTAGTACATATGCTATTTGTTCGGGACTCTGATCCAGAACCCCCAGTATCTAGCCCCTGGTTTTATGTTTCTAGCCCTCCATACCTATCTATCCCATTTTCATTTTTCCTTCTTCCCTGGGTTCTGGGATCCACATGAATTTGTACTACATGGCAGCCATCAGAAGCCTGCCCTACCTTCCCCTTCTTTCTCTCTCCAAGGTGGAGTTTAATTCTGCTGTTGCAGTTTTTGTTCCCTTGTGATACTCCCTCATCCTCTCCAACTCTCTCTGTACCTCATCCTGTTTCTCTTCTATTTCAGCCATGGTCCTCTCTGTGGCCTCCAAAATAACAGGAAATTCCCAAAGATGCTTTTCTGGGTCCTGCAGTGGGTCGCTGAGGTGTGCACGTTTTTTGCACCTTCTGAATGCTGCTCCTTTTGCCTCTACCTGCAATCTTATAAGAGGCCCCATGGCATTAGTCATCTTTACCTAACTTCAAATAAAGCAAGGTCTGTTCAGACTTGGTATTTGTTAGAGAAAGAACTTTGTCCCCATGTTTGGTCCTCTTGTGTGATGGTCCAAGACTCTCAACAACAGCTGCATAAGTTAACACGCTCATTCCCAGCAGTTTCCCCCAATACCCACTACCTGGGCCTTTGATCCTTTGAATCAATGGAGCATAAAAAAAGTTAGTTTCCAGCACTGGCTGGTGTGGCTCAATGGATTGAGCATAGCCCTGTACACCAAAGGATTGCTGGTTTGATTCCCAGTCAGGGCACATGCTTGGGTTGTGGGTGTGTGAGAGGCAACTGATTAATGTTTCTCCCTTCTCTCTAAGAGTAAGTAAATAATTAAAATATTTTTTAAAAAAAGTTACAGTTCTCTAGAAGCCCTCTGTCCCCTTAATCACCACGACACTTTAGAGATTCTGGACCCTGTTGAAGGGTAGGCACTGGTGACTTTCTAAGGGTTTTGTTTGGTTTACTTTTGTCCCTATGAGTCAGGATTCTGTCATTTGCAGCCTTGGCCTGTCAACCAAAGCATCAGAGTTCCTCTATTCCCACAGGATTTCCCTTCATGATACCCTGCTGTCACTGGAAGCCTGATACTGGTTCCATACCTGTTGGTGACACCCATTCTGAGAATGTGGACAAAGCCATGGATGGGCTGAACCCATCCACTCTACTATGACTTACACATGCTGCAGGGAAGGGGCCAATTTCCAGGTTTTGAGAAGTGAACAGAATGCTGTGTGCATGGCACCAGGCTCGGCACCAGACCACGGTGGTTGTACTTGCAATGAAAACTCAATGTCTATTCTCCCCTCCTTTCTACTATAATAGAACTTCCAAATTTTAGCTATGCCTATTACCTCCAGATTAAGACTACATTTTCCAGCTTTCCTTGCAGCAGATGAGGCTGTGTGGCTAAGTTCTGGCCAATGGGACATGAATGGACAGGACTGTGCAAGTCATAGCCCCTGATCTTGCAGGGAGGGAGAGAACACATGTCCCCTCACTGGCTTTTCCCAGGCTGGCCTAATACCCTGGTGAGCCATCTTGGACCAATACCCTAGGGCATGGAAGGCAACCAGAGAGAAGCCCAGGTGCCCTGCAATAGACTGCCACCATATTAGCCTGGACTGCTCACTTTCAGAATGTTTAAATAGAGAAATAAAGCCTCCTACATTAAGTAAGTGACACTGTTGGGGGGGGGGGGTTCTTTGTTATAGCAGGCTAACCAGTACTCTTCCTGGTACAGTGCTCAATAAATAGTATTTCCCCCATTCTGTGTGCCTTTGGGAAGGAATATCATGCAAGGTGGGCTACCAGGGGGTTAAAGCTTCCAGACTGCTCCCCTATTACAAACAACTGTGGGCACATTGGCTCACATCTCCATCTGCTTCTTGGCTGGCAGACCAAGACAAATACTCCTCTTCCAGGGACAAAGGTGGTAGCATGGAAGTCTCCCAGAGGCAGGAAACAAGCTAGGTGCCTCAACAGAATTCCCAATGCTCCCAAGAGTCACACTGTAGTGGTGTTGGCTGTAGCACAAGACCAGAGGCCCTGCCTCCCCAGGCTCTCCATGTGGCCTGGAGGCACGTTCACAACCTGGCAAGGGCCCTTGTTACTGTTCAAAGTCACACACGTACTCTCACTTACCCTTCCCCACCATGCTGTGACCTGAGGACTTTCATCCCCTTTCTGCAGGGTGAAGCAACTGAAACCTAGAGAGGTTTAAGAAACCCACCCAAAGTAGGGGGAGTAAAGATTAAGAGGCAGCCCCCTTCCCTCCATGCCCTGTTCATGCTGCTGTGCTGCCCACCCAGGGAAGGTGCATGACAAGAGTGCCAACATATACATCATATGAGTCTGGAGCCAGACTGAGGGCAATGACTTAAACCACCCCAACACACATGACCAGCCTAGCCTTGGAGTATGCAGGCTGTTGGGGACATCCTCTGAGATGAGTGGAGTGAGATCCTGGGTCAGTGCCCCATATGGGTTCATGTGTACACAGGCTCCTCCAAAGTGACTGTCCTGATCTCTGGTGTTCCTCTTATCTGAGCTGCATTGCTTGTTTATGGATGAAGAAAGGCTATGTTAATGTGCCTGGAAATCAATGTCTCACTTCTCCTGAGCATGTTTGCCCACAGAGGGTATATCTGATCAGGAGCAAAGGGCAAAGATCACAAGATGAGTCCTTTCCCCAGGCCCAGGCTAGTCTCCAAGGACGTCACTGAGACACATTTCCCCTGACTTGCATCAGTGTCCTGGATAGATGTTCACCTCTGGAAAGTACTCGCCTCCCAATTCACACAACAGAAGAACTGTGGCCACAGAATCTGGCCTTCCCTAACTATCTCACTATCTCATGGCCTTTCCTTCTTCTCTGGTCCCCACCACCTTCAATCCCAGCCTGCCAAAATGTCTCCAAACTCCAACTGTGTAAGTGCTCAGAGACTGCAAGTATCTAGAGGAGTTTGAGAAGCTTTGTCTCCCCAGAGCTCTAAGCAGCTTGGCAGGATGGAGGCAGTGGCTAAACTCCATACACCAGCCCTCTGCCTGGTCAAGTCTCCTAACCATTCACTACCACCCATGTGTGTGACAAGTAATATGTCATTTCCTAGGGGAGTCTAGGAGGGGAAATGATCTGCCCCTTACCCCTGCACAGTACATACAGTGGGTGCACAATAAAGGCTTGATGGACTGCACAGTGGGTAGAAAGTATAAAGTACCAAGCAAGAGTCTCCAATAGTGAATCAGAGGAGTAGTGACCCACGTGGGCCTGGCTTGGCCTGTAGTGGCTTCCCATAAGTGATGCAGGGATAGGGTTTGGATTTCCAGTTGTACAGAGGAGAGGGAACTCCTGGCCCTCCAGGAAAATGGAATAAGAAGAAAACCAACAGCCAGCCCAAAAGTGGGGCTGTATGGAAACCCTGCACCACTGGGCCAGGGGCTTGACCTCGAAGGTGCTTTTGTATCTTTCTAGGTACAAATCTCAAGGTACCCTGAGACCTGGCCCCCAGAATCGCCCCCGTTTCCTGGCACAGCAGAGAGAAACAGTGCATAAATATCATCAAGTTAGAGTTCTTTTTTCTTTTTATTGGCAAAGTAAATATATTTTTATGAAGGACCAAAGAAAATATACATAATTATAACATATGTACACTAGCTTTATAGATTTTTAAAATTTCAAATTTACACAAATGCTGATGTTATTAAAAGATTTTATGTAGATGTACCTATGTACAGTTTATTTACATACATTCATAGGATGTGAAATAAACCTATCAAAACAAGCTAGTTCATTTGATATTAATTTCTAGACAAAATAAGGAATGAATTTCTAAGTCAGGTTTGGGGGCTCTATCTGTTTCTTCTACATGCTATGCAGCCTATTCCCCTCTCCTCCGGAAAGGTGGCCCCAGAGGCAGCTGTCTGGAAACAGGATGAGGGGACGAGTCACACTGGGTACAGACTCTCTGGGGCTAACCTGTATCTGTCTGCCTGCCCTGCGTATTCCACTGAAGCACATGCACTGTCAGCCCCCCAAAGGGGGGCCTTTTTACCCCAATCCTGCAGCCTCCAGGAGGTCAGGACCTGCACCCCTAACAGCCTCACCCATACCTTGTGGTGGTCAGGCTGAGCGAAGGATCTTGGACAAAGCTACCTGCACGTCACAGTGCAGCCCAGGACATTTGGCCTACTTCCTTTTTCCCAGTGTGGCTCCCTGTGGGAACTGACATTTCAAAACTGAACATTTCATCTTCCTGGGCAATAAAGTATTGGCCCTGGCCCAGGCAGAGAGCCCAGTGGGAGAAGGGCCAGGCCCCCAGACGCTGCAACAGAGGCTTGTGCAGCAGTGCAGGAAGGCACAAAGGCACAAAGGCACAAAGGCCGGCCTCCAGGTCAGGGGCTGGGTCTCCCCAGGAAAGGCAGCAGGTGGGGGACTCTGGGTTCCTGCCTCCCAGGCCAACCCCCTCTTCTCATACCAACCCGAGCTCCTGGGTTGGCACCATTGTCAAATCCCTCTGAAAGAGGCAAATAAATTATTGCTACAAAATATCTGGGCGATGCCAGCAATGGGGCAGGATGGGCGGCAGTGGTAATGGTTGTGTGGGTGGGTGGGGATGGGGGCAGGGGTCAGTTAGTGGTGCGTACTGAGCGGCTGCTCCGGGGGAAGCGGTGCACCTTGATATGCTTGGACAGGTGGTCGCTCCGCGCAAACTTCTTCTCACACACTGGGCACTGGTAGGGTTTCACGCCTGAGTGTGAACGCCGGTGCCGAGACAGTTCATCTGAGCGAGAGAACCTACAGGGACACAGCAGTCAGCAAGGCCAAGCTGGCCTGCACCTGACCCCCTACACACACACACCACCAGGCCAGCAGGGGTTCCCCAGGACGCTACCAGCTGGGCTGGGCGGCCCCTTGCAGTGCTTCAGCTACCCAAGTGCTTTTGAATTCACTGGTGAAAATCCACTGTCTCAAGTCCCTCTTCCCAAGTCCCTGCAGGCCCCCCAGGAAGGCAAGAATTGCAAACAAAAGGCTCTGCCAGCACAGCAGGCCATTGTCATGAATCTGGGCCTAAGAGGGGCTATTAAGTATTGGGACAGGCTTCAAGTCTACCAGAGATCTGACTTACTCTCCACCCCCCCAACCCATAAAACCAATCCCCTCCAGTGTGCTGTGGGATCACCCTGCCCTGACTGAGGCTGTGCCTCATGTTCTTTCCTTAAACCAGAACTTGGGGCTTCTGTGGAGGTCTTCACAGGGAAGCCCATCTAGAGAAGAAAGTGAGGCTGGGGAGAGATGTCTCTTCCCCCAGCTCAGTAGGGAGTTCCTGGCTCCTATATCTTGCTTCTATTAAAGAGCCCCACCCCACTCCTAGACCCTGCCTTCCTGAAAGATAGGCCCCCTAAGATGTCCCCAAACAAAACTGCACCCCTGCAAGATACTTCTGAGAGTTTAAATCATTCCCCTGCCACTTCTCTCTCTTGGCCCCAGCCTGTCCAGGAGTAAATGCTCTCACAGCCCAGAGTCCACTGAGAAGGAGCAGCTGCTAGTGGGAGAGGACTGAGCTGGACCACAGGGCTCAGCTGTCACTGACTTCGGGGACTTGAGGTTCTTCCCTGGTCCTGGCAATGAGACCCCACTCTCCAAACACACATATTCTCCTCCTCTGTGCTCCACCTACATTGATCTGTCCTTGTTCCCTTGCCACAAGACAAGTACACATACTGGTCTCTCTATCCAGAATACTTGTCCTTCCCTTCTTCTCCTTGCTCTCTCTCACCCATCCCTTAGAGCCCAGTTCAAATGTCACTTCCCCAGGAAAGCCCTCCAGGACTACATCATTTTCAACTCTCACAGCACAATGTACCTCTCATTCCCAGCCCTTGCCAGAGTTGTTGCAATTTTAAATTCATTTTCCACGTTTTGATAAATGTCAATCTGTGCCACTAGACCATCAGCTAGCTCCACGAGAAAAGACATGTCTACGTGGTTGCATGGCAGCTGCCCTGTAAGTGCATTTACATGAAAGAGTGGACACAGTGGGCACCCATAGGAGGGTGGAGAGCTATCATAAGGACAGTTCTCTCAAGCCCTACTACATCCATGCATATACTCACATACACGTGCACACATGTACATGCATGTCAAATGCATGTGCACCAGACATGGATGCTCTGCACACGTGTGTGCACTCACACTTATATGCAAGCCACCCACTTCACAGCTATGCACACATGTATGCACACGCACACATCACACAGGGATGTGCATGTACCTACATGAACACATGCATGCACACATGCACACACACAGGAATGCCAGGCCCAACAGCCCTATTCCTAGATCTGGGGCCACAAAGTGAGAGGTAGGTTAGATGGTGTCCCTAGAACAGCTGTCCTCAACCTTGCTGATGAGTTGGGGGTGATGGCCCACCTCTGGCCTGACCCTGTGGGTGGAAGCCTTGATCCCTCAGCCTGCCAAGTTGCAGGAGGACCCAGCAGGACAAGTCCTGGGGAAGCCTTAGGTGAGCAGCAGGAGGCCTGATCACAGATGGGGAGCTGGGCCCAGAGGCTGGGAAGACAAGTGCCTCAGCCTGGTTCAGCCACCCCTGGTACACAGGGCCGTGCCCCTAGAGAATGACCAGGTTTCTTCTACCACCATCCCAGAGCACCAATTATGGTAGGCACACAGCGGTGCTCTCTGCATATTTTCAGAATAAAGGAAGACCACCCAGCACATTTGTCAGAAGAGGAAACTGAGACTCAAAGTGATGAGGGCCTGATCCAGGGTCACAGGAAGGACAGAGCTGCCAAGGCCCAAGAAAAGGCCCTGGTACAGCTTCCTGTTGTATCCTGCCCATTCTGGTGGCCACAGAGGGCCTGGCCACATCCACAGAGACTGGCTGGGAAGTATGTGCCACTAGAGGCCTGTGCCAGGGAGGAAACAGTATCAACAGGCCCCAGTAGACAGAGTCTGAACCTGTGTTTCTGGGCCAGGGCCATGTGGCCCCAGATTGAGTTGGATACACAGCTGCTGAGCAGGTGGGCCTGCCCAAGGCATGGGCTAGCAAGAAGCTACAGGAAATGCCATCGACAGTGCCAGAGCCTTTCCAGGCACCAGGCACTGGGGGCACCTGCACCTTCCAGGGAGCCAGAATCAGCCCCATCAGACTGACAATACCACAGTAAGGGCTCAAAGAGGACAAGAGGCATGCTGGGGTCACACAGCAGCAGAACAGCAGGATCTGCTCAGGTCCCCACCTGACTGGAAGCCCCATGTCCTGAGCAAACTTAAGAACCATCTTGGACCTCAGTTTTCTCATTTATCCAGTGAAAACCTTGGGATTCTTGTCCACCTTCCAGAACTTTTCTTAGAGGCCAAAGGTGGTGACACAGGGTCACAGGACCCCTGTCAGCATGAGGGCACCAAGGGAAAGCCAGGCTTGAGAACAAGTTTTTCCCACCTGCAAGCCCCCTCTCTGCTGCCTCAGGATCCTGTGATCTGAGGAATCCCATCCCTGGGAAACTGAACACACAGAAGATCCCTGCCTGACACCCTCACCCACGATGTCCCAAAAAGCAGCAGCAGTGAGACCTGGAAGCCACACAGAAGGAGGGGTCAGGTAGCTGAGATGCAGCTTTTGTAGGCACATACTGGCCAGCAATCTGGGTAAGTTGGCAAGTTCTCTGAGGCTCAGTTTCCCTACCTAAAGAGAGAGGAGTAACATTGACAGATCTGCCTCAGAGGACTGTAAAAGGTGACAAGTGTTTACAGCAGTGCTTGGCACATGGCAATCATCCAACAATTGTGAACTCTTGTTACCAGCAAGGAGCTTAGCACAGGGCCTGGACTCTGGTAAGGGCCTGGAGTGTGGGGGTGGCTACTCTTGATTTGTATTGCTAAGGTACAGGTCAGGGAAGCACAGAGGTCCAGGTGACAGCAGCTTGTAACATCAGCACCGCCACTGACACACAGCACTTTTGTGCAAAGGCACCCCTTCCAGCAGCCAGAAAGCTATGATTGCAAAGTTAGATCTCAAGGATCCCAATGAAAATGTCACCCCCTAGAGTTGTGCAGTGCACAACCTGTCCAACCACACTTGGACATTCTGTGGACTGCAGGGATGGGGTCAGAGAATGCCTCATCGAGTAGGGTCAGCAGTGACATGGGCCAAGAGAGCAGGCCAGCAGCCAGGCCACTGGGCTTGACTCCTGTCCCTGTTACCTCCTGGTTCTGTGGCCTCAGGCCTGCAACTCCCCTTTTCTGGGCCTTCTGTGTCTGCTGGGAATGACAACAGTACCTATCACACAGGGCTGCTGAGAGTTATTAATATTCATAGTAGCTATAGCAGGAAGGGATTCTTTCTGGACAGAACTGCTTGGCCATTCTGGAACAGGATGTTCTGCTGCAGGGGACAAAGAAGACCTGTGTCTGAGAGTGAAACAAGGAAACTTCTAGGAAGGCAGGCAAACATCCACTTCCCAGACAGTTAGCTCAGAATAGGGAAAGTTTCATTTCAGCCCTATCAAGAGTGCCAGCCAGAACCACACCACAAAAGGGACAGGGAACACTAGACTCAGGACCAAGAGTAGAAGGAAGTGGGAATTGACTACCTGGGCAAGTGACAATAGGGGGTGTAGGGGGGTGCAGGGAGAGACACTGTTCGTTACACAAAGGTGCACAGGGTAGGGCACAGGACACAGTGCCAGGGCCATAACCTGGTAAGAGGAAGAGGAAATTGCTCACCAGGGCCAGCAAGAAGAAGAGAGGAAGCCTTGGGAGTGCAGTGCCCCCCCACATGGGGAGGCAAGCAAGAATGCAGGGGTGCCACCCTGAAGGCCAGCTGTAGGTGGAAGTCCTCTCAACACTCTAGCAGGCCACACCTCACTGGAAGCTTGCAAAGGGGGCTGGAGCAAGGTCCTCATTCTGGAGATGGGGCATTGGGGCAGACAACCCAAGGTACATTCCTGACTCTGCAACTTACTAGTTGTGTGACCATGGAGAACTTACTGAAATGCTCTGTGCCTCGTTTCTCCTCTGTCAAATGGGGACAATGTATTGATGTATACCTCATGGAACTGTTTGGAGCATTCCATGAGTTACTGCATTTGGTGCATTCAGAGCAGTACCTAGCACAGATGAGGAGCTACTATTACCATCACTGCTGCTGTTGTTTGCTCTTTCCCCCTCACCCATGGCATTAACACCTGAAAGAGCTGATGGCATTGTAGTGGAGAGAAGACACTAGCCATTATGATACCAGGTGCAGAGAGAGAGAAAATGAGGGGAAAGCCAGCCCATGGCTGCAGGTGTCTCCAGGTGGGAGAGGCATGTCTACCATACCATTTGCAGGTCAGGGTGGGGCTGAGGCACTGCCTGGGGGTGGACCCAGATCCACACTCACTAGCTCTGTCCCTGAAGGCTTTCTGGGCCTCCATTTCCCCCTCTGTAAAATGCAGATTGGTGCTTATATGCTCCAAGGCTATTGTGAGGACTCAGTGACCTAATGCTTGTGACATATGCAGAACAAAGCAGAAACCATCATAAGACCAACTATAACTCCCACTGAGAGAAAAGCATTGGAGACAGAAGGCACAGAGAAGGCTGAGGCCCAGGTGAGAGCCTGCCCTGCAAAGGGGAGGTCAGCAGGCAGATTACGCAGGCCTATGGGCCAGAATGAGAAGTTCAGATAGAAGCTTAAATGCACCAAAGTACACATAAAGGCCACGGTAGCCTCGTGAAGTAATGACTTCCCCATGGCAGGAGGTATGCAAGCAAGGTTACCCCGTGGAGGGGATTCCAGTTCTGAGAACCTTAGAATAGTGTCTAGCATACACTAAGTGGTCAATAAACATGATACTTCCTGATCATTATCATTATTTCTCCTGTCCTATCCAAACCAAGCTGCCTCAAAGCCAGGTCTGTTCCTCTACCTGACTGCTACAAAGGCTCTCCCTACCCTTGACCCTTGTTTGAAGGCTAAGACCACATATAAGGGACATGCATGTCTTGTGTACATCACCAGGGCATCAGAATCACTGAAGACCAACTGCGGACTCTCAAATCCTCAGAGATACGGGCCTCCCAAGAGGCAGGCACTCTAGGCTCCCAGTGCCTCTGCCATGTGTGTATGCAGCAAGGCCAGACCCCACTCTGGGGGACCTTGGGAGAAGCTGAGAATGCCCTTTGAAGCACTAAAAGTGGCTGGAGGCAGGGATGGCTCCAGGGACAACTTCACAGGGACCTCACCATGCCAGGCACCCACCATGCCTTCCCCCATCAACTGAATCCTGAGCAAGATGACCAATGCTGAGGTTTAGACAGAGCTGAATTCCCTCCATAACTCCCACTCTTGTTTGCACACCTCCTGCCATAAGGAACTTACTACCCGCTAAGGACACTGCATGGGGCTGAGATCTGCCTCTCTAAGATGGACTTTGAGCTGAGGTGTCCTGTCTGCTTTCAGAGACAGCCTGAAGAAGGCAGATCCCCTCTTCTTGGGAGAGTGGGCCAATTAGGCAGCCTTCACCAAAGACCACACCCTTCCTCTCTGTGGCCCCACCCAGCCCTATCCCAACTGGATGAGCCACTTCCCAATAGTCATCAGTAGCCAGGGGATGCTTCCCAGGAAGATAAGCCCATCATGAGAGTCAGACCAGTGCTCTACCAAGGTGCCCAACCTCTCTCTAGCCCTGCTCCCCACCAAGAGAATGCATCCAAGAGGAGTCCCTGTAAGTCTGGGGGTGCCTCTGAGCTAGGGTACCTCCTGTATGAAGGCCAAGTGGAGAACCTTCCCTTCTCAGGCTCTGACCTTGTAGGAGAGTGACAATACTACCAATAAGAAGAGGGTGCTGCTGAGCACCCCTGAATCCCAAGTAGTGAGCAGGCCCTCCACTTTACAGATGAGGAAACTGAGGCTTGGGCCACCCCAAGGGAACACAGCAAGTTGGAGACTGACCAGGACTGGGGCTTCCAACCACTGTAGCCAGCTGCCCCCCACCCAAGGCATCTCAATGTCTTTCCCTTTTGCATTACAGCACCTGCTTCTGAAGCCCCATGTCTCTGGCCTCCTCCCTGCCCCAAGCTGTGGCTATCCAACACTACAAACATGCTATCCCATCAGGCCTCACAAGCTGCCCTGGAGGTGCACCTGTTACCCAAGGGCCTACTTGGCAGAATCTGGCACAAGGCTCAGAGAGGCATACAATACCAGCACTGACACCCAAAGTTGTGGGTTTGGAGCATGGGCTTCCACAGAAGCCATGTGGGCCTGCTGATTGGCACCTTTGGGACATTGGGGGTCAGGGATGCCTATACTCAGGAAGGGCCTCCATAACCCAAGACGCTGTTGGGACAAGTCCATTCCCTGGCCAGTTCTGCACACCTATGGAAAGTGTTTGCTAGCATCACATTAAACATTTCAGTCACAACTTCTGTTCTGTGCTAGCCAAGACTCCAGGAGTAGCATCTTCCACCCTAGGACCAACTCTCAGACAAGAGTCTGGTCAAAAAACAAAAGCTGCAAACTGCTTCCTGTGTGCCACACCAACATGGATGCACACACATAGACAAGGTGCACAGATACATATGATCATGTAGCACACAGAGACACACATGAGAAAAGCCAAGATGCATACACATGTTCACTTATAAGATCCAATTCTGCACAAAGATGAGCATGCCACATCGCTCTCTCACACACTCACACATGTAGCATCAGCCATAGCAGTAAAGCCCAGGAATGTGCCAGTAGCACAGCCACCTTCCCAGGTAGGTCAGATTCCACTGGGGTGGGTGTCCTAAACTGGGGAAATCCCAGCTGTGGCACACCTAAGCATTCAAGCTCCTGGCTGGCTACCTACTTTTCAGGAAAACATGGACATGTACTCCCACAGAAGGAGAGTGGCACCTGGGGCCCAGGGGAGGGAGATCTATTGGATACCATCCAGCTATGCTGCCTGAGTGCTGGATAACCCTGAAAAGAGCCCTATCCTTTGAGAGTTGGTTTCTCCCACTGTGCCACACTCAGTATAGCCTGGAAGTTGGTCTTCTACCTTTGGGTCAGCACACCCAGCAGGGGCCTCCCTTATGGCTGGCTGGCCTTTGTGGCTTCTCCAACATACCTTTAGGTCCCCTGGGGGAGCAAGGGCTGGACCCAACCCACGTACCTAAAGATGGCTGTAAGCAAAGCTGGCCCCTCAGGCTGGGAAACAGAATTTTCAGGATGTGACTACTCTGATAACCACCCCTTGGGTTCAAATTCCATTTACAAAGCTGTCATGTAGCTGCTCTGAGCCTCAATTTGCTCAGCAGTAAGATGGGAGTAAGGGTAGTACTTACCCTTTGGGGCGCTGAGAGACAGAGGGAGCCATACATATGCAGTTGAAATCCCTCTGGCACATGGCCCATGCCCTATCACTCTCAACTGTCCTTGTTACGACTATGAGCCCTTCTGCCCTGGCTCAGCCTCCTCACTCTCAGAACAAGCCCCAGCAACCTTACCTGGAGACCAGTTGTTTTCTGGCTTTAGTGATCAGGAGGAATAAGGAAACCTATGAGCAACCATGCTAGCTCTAGCTCTGCCTCCTGCCTACCCCTAGCCCCTTCCTAATCAGACTTATCTAATGGTGAAAAACTCAGCCTTGGCTACACACCCAAAGGAACAGAGATAAGGGACAGTGTTCACCACCCAGCTTGTCACCCAACATACTGACCTCCAGCCACAGCCTGGCCAGGTACAGGCAAAGGGCTTCTCGCCTGTGTGCCGTCGCAGGTGGGCTTTGAGGTGGCTGCTTTTGGTGTACATCTTGCTGCAGCCAGGGAAAGTACATTTGTGCATTTTGATGAGTTCTGCCGCTGGGTTCTTGGGAAACTTCTGGCCCATGAGAAGGCTGGTGGGACCAGGCCCTAGGGGTCCCGACCCAATGGGCTTGGCAGCAATGGGCACAGGAGCAATGCGCACGAACTTGGAGGACATGTTCAAGTTTGAGGAGGGCACTACCTGGGGCAGGAGCGCAAAGGTCTGCCCCTGGATGTTGACCAGGAGCTGGGCTACCTTGACACTCTCCAGGGCCTGTCCAGGGGAGGAGGGCTCTGTGCCTGATTCCTGCTTCACCTGCACAGGCTGAATCTGCAGCAGCAAGGGGATGGGGCCGTCAGGTGCAGGCCCCCCACCTGGGCCCTGAGTGTCACCCACACTGGCACCACCTGGTTGGGGAGCACAGCGTTCTCTCCCAGACCCAGAATGGAGGTGGCTCCTGTGTGGCCCAGCTGAGAGCTGACTGCAGGCCTCTGGGTCCTTGTTGCTTTCTGGGGCCTCCTTGACTCCCAGCTCCATGTTCTCCTCCAGAAACTCTTCAATCTCCTCTAGGGTGGGCTGAAAGGGCCTTGGGACATCATTGGGGTCACCCACAGGAAACTCCGGGAAACAGAAATGCTCCCCCTTCACAGGTGCTGGTGCTCTTCGCCAGGCCTCCCAGGTCACAGGACCACTGCTGACCCCAATGCCACCGCTGCCACCACTGCCCAGTGTAGCCTGGGATAGCAGGAAGTCCAAGATGTTGTCCTGGCCTTCAGTGCCTGGGCCACTGCTGTAGCAGGAGCACAGGGCTTGTGAGTCAGGACTGGCACAAGAGCAGAGGCTAGAGGCATCACTGTCGTCTTCTGAGACGGGCGAGGGCAGCACATGGTAAGCCCTCCCGCCTACCAGCCTATCTCCCAGATAACCAACTGGGCACTTTGGCGACGAGAAGTTCTCGTCCACTGGAAGCAAGTGGTCCACCATGTTGACCTGGCCGTGCCACTGGTGGCTGTGGAGAGGAACAACGAAGGGCCGATCAGGAGGACAGCACACTCACCTGCCACCTTGTGGACCTGTGCCCCACCACCACCACCTGCCTACCATCTCCCATTGCTAAATGCCTGCATCCTGCCTCCATCCACATCCTGGGATAACCCTGTCTGCAAGAGTGTTTTCTGAAATTGCACCACCTGTTTGCAAGAGTGCGCTCCAAGCCCATTGCACAACCTAGGGTACTTTTGCTTTCAAACAGATTTTCCAGAACAATTCTGGGAAAGAACATGTGTGTGTCTGTGAATAAGTATGAGTGCATGTGAGTAAGAAGGTGGGTATGTGAGGGGGGTCTCTGCACCTCAGAACAGCCAAGTTTAGGAAACTGTGTCCAGTTAATCAGAGTTGCTGCCTTTCTGAGGACGTCTGACCTCAGCTTCATTCCTGTTGAGTCACTGGAGTGGGAAAGAATGGCCACTTGCCCTTTGACCCCTGTGTTGTTAGGGCTTGGGTAGGTTTGCCAGACTGAGCAAATAAAAATACAAGCTGCCCAGTTAAATTTGAATTTCAGATTTTAAAAAATGAACTTTGAATTTTTAATGTAAGTATATCCCAAATACTAAATGGGACTTAATTAAAATATTATATCTGAAATTCAACTGCACAGTCTGTATTTTAATTAAGCAAGTCTAGTTTGTGACAAGGAATTAAACACCCATTATGCCAGCCCTCACCAGCCCTGTTTCCTCATCTAAAGCAGGCAGCTCATCCACCCTCCAGCTCTCAATCCCTCTGAGCTTGGCTGCTTCTTCCTCTATGAAAGGAGAGGGAGGGACAGGCCTGAAAAATCAGACATTTTACTGAGGCTCTACCACTATGAGAAAAGGCCCTACCCACTGGGAGAACTCACAGGAGCCAAGGTGGGCCCAAAGCACTGGGACAGATCTTACCTCATGTGACTTCACAACCGTCTAGTGGGCCTGTAGAGAAGACCCCCTTGGCCTGCACTTATGGGGTACTCACAACCTCAGAAAGACCCAGCTAACTCCTGTGTCCCAACTAGACCATGCTCTCCATGATGGCAGGCTGGGCTGTAGGGTGGCTGCTGTGTCCCCAGTTCCCAGTGTGGCAGCTGGTTCCCAGGAGCTCAGAGAATGTCAACAGAGAGGAGAGGGGAAAGCTGTGTCCTCTGAAGGCCATGCTAGGTCTGGTGTCCAAGGAGAGTCAATAGTGTCAGTCTGTGACAGGGCCACCTCTAAGGACCTTTGTCCCCACCCAATGGCCATGACTAGGTGTTGACTGAGGTTGGAGATATTCTGCACCTAAAGCCAGAAATTCCCTGCTGCCTGGCATTGCCTCTGTGGCCACCCCCATGCTCTGTCTCCAGGACCACAACTGGGACTGACACCCAGCACTGCCCAATATTCAAGAGGCCTAGCCCTGGGCAGAGAGCTTCCAGAGCCAGTTATCATCAGCTGTGACCCTGAGCAAGTTCTGGCTTCCCCAAATCTCAGTTTCCCCATCTGTTCCATGCCCCCAGTAACCCCAGAACCTTTGGTCTCAGTTCCCCAGTCACCTGGGAAGCTTCACAGGGCTCCAAAAAACAAGGCAAAGTGGATGCCCTTGGCAAGTCTGTACTCCTGGTTGAAATACTCAGTTAAGAACTTAAAATGGTGTTTTAAAATACACACTATTCACCAAATCAGGTGCTAAGAAGGAATAAAAGCACCACATAATGTAAAGGCTAATGAGTCTAGGCAAGACCCACACCTGGCCCTAGACTTCCCTTACCTGTCATCCACCCTCTGAGCAGGGGTTCTGCTCCTATCTCTGCAACATATCAGCAGAATGGATGATCTTGGGCAGGTGGCACAATGTCTCTGTGTCTGTCTTAGTCTAGTGGGGATGCTGCCAATTGTGCCTAGTTCCCAGGTTGTTTTGAGTACAATGCGCTAATATATGCTGAGCAGTTACTATAGGGGTGGCACGCACACAGGGCTAGTCAGTACCAGCCATTAGGATTAGCCTCCAAATGGGGGAACATATGGTCTTTCTGCCCCTCTGCTGTGATGTTAAGGAATCCAGGGGACTCTAGCTTTCCTGGAACCTGGGATGAGGCCATGACTGGTAGGAAAGGGCAGATCAGACCATGTTCTTGACCACTTAAAACTCTCCCCTGAAATGTGATGACCAACTGAATATTCCAAATACCAAGGAATTACTGTTAATATTTTTAAGTGTGATGATGGTATTGTAGTTGGTACATTCTTTTTAAAGGAGGCCTTCCTTTTCCAGATATAAACTGAGATATTCACAGATGAAATGATATAAAAAGAAAAAGTCAGGGAAATAAGTAAGTGCAGTAGGGTGGGGTGGGAGGAAACCTTCAATAGCTTCCCAGGGAAATGCGACTCAGCCTCCTCCCAGAACCCAGCATCTGGACCCTGCTCATCTTTCCCATTTCTCACCTCCACCTGCTCCACTCCACACTAGCTGTGCACCAAGCTCACCAGCTTAATGGGCCTCAGGCCACTATCCTGGCTGAGGATTCTCTGTGGATTCCTCTTCCCCCAGCACCCCAAGTAGGAGTACCTTACTTATTTCCATCTCAGCTCAGAAGTCACTCCTGGTTGGGGACTCCCCTAAACCATTCACTATTACATCATCCCACATTATATTCTTATTAGAAGGTGCCATGGTGGGATACTATCTTAGTTATGTGTTTGTGTACTTTATTTTCTGTCTACTTCCCCACCAGAATACAAGTGCACTGACTGTTCAGTCCACTTCTATATCCCAGAGTCTAAAACAGGACCTGACAAACTTTGCTGATTGAGTGAGTGAAAGGTGCTGCTGTGGGGAGCCAGGAAGTGGGGGAAGGTGGGTTCTGGGAGGTAGAATGAGACCTATTGCAGAATCACCAGGGTCAATCAGCAGCGCGGTCATAAATGAAGGGCTCAGTAGCCTGGGCTGGACGCTGAGGCACTTAGAAACTAGAAGGGACTTTCTGGAACTGCCCTAGGAGATGTTGAGAGGGCACGCCAGGGTGGAGCTCCAGCAGCTAAAACACAGCAGCACGTGGCATGGCCAGGGAGGCCAGGGGCGCAGGCTGCATGCAGGGGGAGGGGACGCACTGTTCCGGGCACTGTCCAGGCAAGCAACCCGGACTCCGGCCCCCCCCAACCACTCCCCCCTGCCCCGCCAGGCCTGCTGTTTATCCTCCCGGGGACACAGTGGCTGCAGGAACAACATGTAATTGATAACAAGCCCAGCGCTGGCCAAGGGCTTGCCATTGGGTCAGCGTGCAAATCACGGGGGTGGCAGGAGGGGGCCGCCCTTCAAAATAAGAGTCTCTGCTACCCGCGCAGCCAGCAGGACCAAAAGCCGCTGAGCGGTCCTCCCCCTCCACCCCCACCCGCGTCCTCTCACCTGTAGGGTGGCCCCACCAGCCACCCCGTCCTTAACGGGGGAGATGATTTGAGGGGTTCGGGCATTTGGTAATTTTGTCATTCCCCCTCCACCCCGGGATTAGGCGAGAAAACAGTTCTTTGCCCAAGAGTTGGCGGGGAAGGGGGGGCAGGGGTTGGGCAGGGGTTCCATAGGGAATATAACAGCGGAGAGAGAACGGAACCCAGGGAGGGTGCGAGTGGCCTCATATCTGCCCCCACCACCGCCATTCCTCGGCCATTGCTCTGCAAATGTTCAGTTGAACTAGCCAGGAGACTGAGTGGGGAGTCTAAGTTAAGAGATGTGTGAACAGTGTGAGTGTACACGACGGAGTATGAGTTCATGTTGTGTGACTGTGTGTGTGCGGGCGTGGTGCACGGCAGCCGGTGTGCCTATGTGGGAGTGTGTCCGCGACGTACTCGCGCGTGGAGACAGCGTGGGTACCCGTGCGTGCGCGCGCGCGCGTGTTTGTATATGAATGTGTGTGGGAAAGGAAGGGGTTGGGGAGCCCGCTCAGACCCCTCGATAGAGCCTCGGAGCGCTGCCCGTTGGGCACCATGCCCTCGGCCCGCGCCCCCACCCTAGCAGGCCGAGGCTGCTGACCGACAGTAACCCCTCCGCCACAGGCCCCTCCATCCCCCGCCTCCCGGGCCCGGGCTGGCCCGTACGTCCGCCTACCCAGTCCTCTCGCCAGGCCCCACTGAGTGCCCGCCATATGGAAGGGCAGGCCTGTAAGGCGAGCTCAGACCCGAGGGGCCAGGCGCCGAGGCGGTGGCTCAGACCTGCGCCGGAAAATTGCTCGTGGGCAACCGGGAGTCACTCTCCCACCGGATTGTCCGACCCCCACGGCCGGCGCGGAGGGTCAGCCAGCTCCTCCGACATTTCCTCAGACGGTCTCGCGGAGCCTGGGACAAGGGCGCAGGCGCCCGGCCATACGCCCAGAAGCGGGCCAGGGCCCACCCCCTCCGCGTCCCGGTCGGCACCCTGAGCGCCTGGGGCCGCGTCCACGCGGCCGTCCGGCCTCGCCGCGCCTCTCCCACCTGAACTTGGCTCACGCCGGGCCGGTGGCCAGGCCCCGGCAGTCCTGAGGCCCAGCGGGCTGGGCTGAGGGCAGCGGTCTGACTCCGGGTCTGGCGGCGGCCGCGGGCCGAGCCGCCGATCGGACTCTCACTCGCTCGACCGCTGACCCGCGAGTAGCTGCGGCGGACCACTAGCCAGCCGCCGCTCGCTGGGCTCTCACTCCCCTCCGCTCACGTGACGCCGCGGGCGCTGAGAAGGCTCGCAGGAGGCTCGGCCTCGGGCGCGCGCGCGATTGGCCCGCGTTGCGCGTCACGCGCCCCGGCCCCGCCTCTGGCCCCACCCCTGGCTACAGGGGCCCAGCGCCCACAGCACGCTCTGCCTTCTGGAGCCGCCTGCTCCGCGAGTTCCGCAGCTGTGTGCCCGGCACGCGTCCCCCAGGCCACATCCCGGCTCCCCATTCTTAGCCGTGGACTCGCAGAGTCCGCGGGGCTCAGCTTCTAAATCTTAGTCCCCAAGTGAGAAGGTGAGACAGGCCTCGGGACCTGCGAGAACACTGAGATCGCCCGGAAGTGCAGTCTGCGTGGGGTTGGGCGACCGAGTGGGGTACTGGGGGCGAGGACAGCCCTGATTCCTGGCCAGGTTTGCCCTCCACCCCACTCCCACCAACAGCCCAGGACTGGCCACAGTGTCTCCCGGTTGAGCGCCAGATAAAGAAGGGCACCTGCCTTTAGGGAGCGTATTGTTGAAGAAATACGGTACAGTCTTTCCGCTGAGGAGTCACAGTTACGCCTGGAAAGTGCGTGCTCGCTGCGCTGCCACTAGAGCTGTTAAAGGAATTTGAGGAGGTCCGCTGGTCCCTGAGTCAAATCTGTGACACCCGACTCTGGGGCACTTTCCTGAAGACTGAGCAGTGTGCTTCATAGTCTTCTGTAGTCCGCAGCAATCCCGGGACGAGTTCGCATTCAATTCAGAGATAGGAAGAGGGAGGCTCAGGGTGACTCGCCGCAGAGAAACACAGGAGCTGAGAGTTATGCACTTTAACCCACACTGCTGTTGGATCCTCAGTCAAGCATTTTACAGATGAAGAAACAGACTCAATCTCCACCCCTGGTCACACAGTTTATAAGGAGAGAAGAGAGGGTGAGGCAAAGAGCACGTCTTCCGGACAACCCGGAGACCTGGGCAGAGAGCTCACGTCCTTTCCCCTTCAGGCCTGGGAGGTGGAGAGCCTTTCCTCTGCCCCACTTTGAGGACATTGCTAGAGGTGGAACTCAGGAACTCATAGCTAGGACTCTCTAGAATGCTGTGGGGCTATGCCCCCACTGGCTCCCTGGATCCTGGGGCCCTCCCTGTGCACCTTCTCAGTGCCAGGATGCAGTTCCTGCTGGCACCAGGACCCAAACTCAGGCTTGACCCCGGTTTAGAGGAGACTTGTGTTGAGGATGAGGATGGCGGTGAGGTGCTCTGCAATGTCTGAACCTATGTGACAGCCCTGGCCAGCACTGGCAGAACAGGTGGACTTCAAGTTTTTATACAGAGGTCTGGATGGTTCAGTGACTCATTGTCTTGTCTCTGAGAAGGTGGGAGCCCAGTACATTCATAGCATTTATCCATCTGCCTGCATACTATCCATCTTTCCAATCCTCACACACTCCAACCCAATGTTCCCCATCCCCTGAGTGAAAACCACACCAAAATGTCAGAAGAAGCTCAGAAACAAAGACATCCATAGCAACTTTAGCACACAAGGAAGTTTTGTCACATGGCTGGTCAAAAAGTAGGTATCAGAGAAAGATAAATATTGAATTATCTTACTTATATGTGGAATCTAAAAAAAACAACAATAAACAAACTCATAGGGGGAAAAGATTATATTTGTGGCTACCACAAGTCAGGGTTGGTTGGAGGGGGATTAGAGGAAATTGGCCAAAAGGTACAAACTTCCAGATATAAGATACATAAGTACTAGGAATGTAATAAACAATAGGATGGCTACAGCCAATGTTGTTAAATTCTAAGAGTTTTTATCACAAGGAAAAAATTGTTTTCTTTTGCTTTTTATTGTAGCTATATGAGATGTTGAATGCTAACTTATTGTGGTAATCATTTAAAGATATACATAAGTCGAATCATTCATTATATACCTTAAACTGATACAGGAATATATGTCAAATATACCTTAATGAAACTGGGGGTGGGGGGAGCCAGAAGAACAACCAAGATGCTCCTGTTACAATCTGAGTCAGATCATGTCCCTTCTTGACTCAGAACATTTCAGTGGCTCCCACCTCACCACAGCCTGCAATGCCCTACCTGCAGGATCTGGTCCCCCATAACATCTTTGACCATACCCTCTACTCCTCTCTCCCTTTGTTCACATCACTTCAGTCACACTGGCCACCACGTGGCACCTTAATCTCACCTCAGGGTCCTGGCTATATAATATCTTCCCCACAAATTACATGGCTCAATCACCTCCTTCAGGGTTTTGTTAAATGTTAAATTAACTGTTAAAATTTATGACAGAGACTTTAACCTAGACAGAAATCAGGAAGGGGCATGGGAAGAGCTATCACACCTACGTCATTGTGAGAGTCCTACAGGAAGTACTACTCTATGTTTACAAGAGCTCTGTGGTTGTAACAGCCCCTCCCCTAAACTCCCTCTTTTCCTCTATAAAGTAATTCCTCCATCTTTGTACACATGGCTTATCATGTCTGCATGTACTGGATTGCAATCCTTTCTTTTTCCTGAATAAATCCTTTTGGTGACAGAGTACCTAGTAAACTTTTGTTTCATGGACAACCTTTTGGGGAGATCCCAGAGCATTAGCCTTGACGGCTTCAGGGCAGGCGGACAAACAGGAGCTGGTGCCCCACAGAGCCACTTTGGCTCACTTCTCTCTGGCTTTGAGGCTTAGGCTTGGTCTGCTGGAACCTGGCTTCTGATTTTGCATTCTGAAGCTCTCTGGGCTTTTTTCAGGAACTCTTTAGAGGGTTTTTGTTGTTAAAGGGCCTTGTTTGTTTGTTTGTTTGTTTGTTCTGTTTGTTCATTTGTGAGCTCAGTTGACAACTTTGGCCTGACTCCCTAGAGGCAACAGACTGCTTCCTGGAACTGCATTAGCTCTCTGACAGATTCCACCTGAAACCGGGTTTTTTCCTCAGAAACTGAGGCTGGGCTCTGGTCTGATTCTGCCTGGAACCAGACCGCTCCAATGGAAACTGTGAATCATCAGTCTTTGACTTATTTCTTGAGATCAGACTGTTCTACTACAACTGGCTTTTTAACTTTGGCCTGACACCTTTGCAATCAGGGTGTTCTGGAGTTAACACTGGCCAATATCTAACCTGCAGGTTGCTCAAGCTATTCAAGCTCTTTGGGGCCCTTGCTCTAGAGAAGTCTCTGGAAAATGGGATCTCAGTTATCTAAATATTTAGATAATACCCTCCAGGGACTCCTGTTGAAATCATGTTTAAAAGCCATGGTCATTCTTCATGTGCATATCTAACTAAATAAGCATATCTGACCAAAAGTCATTCAGAATATCAATGTCCACCATGGACAATTTTTGAGATTCCCACACTTTTCTTAAAACCTAATTAGACAAATTATCATTAAAACCAGCAAAGATAAATGGAATACCTGTCTGAAGTGGTATTTTGAGGCTTCCAAATGGTACCAAGAATCTGAGGTTGCCTCTTTGAAAAATGAACTTGTAGAATTAACTGGAGCTACTAAACTTTTAAAGAGAAAAGATGGTTTCCAAAGCCATCTTCACCACCATGATCTTCATTTTCAGTGCTGTCTTGCCCTTACCCTCAACTCCTTTGTTTCAAGCTAACTGCCTTCCCTGCCTTACCTCTGGTGTCACCTTCCTCTGAACTTTCTCTCATTTCCTCTTCCTCTACATATCAGTACCTGTCCTTTTAAAGTTAAGCCCTGTGAGGATCCTAATATACCTCAAGTTTCATATGTCCCCTGGACTAAAGCTGAATTGAAAGCCATTATTAAAGAATTCCCTAAGGTAACTAAGGATGCTCACAGATTTGTTGAGGAGTTTTATATAGTTATTCAGACCTATCAGGCTGGGTTTTCTGTTTTATAGCAGCTAATTCATATGCTAGTTGCTGAAAGCCAGCCTTGGTATTGGATAGGAACTGCCCAATGAGAACATCCTGGGAGGGATTTAGATGAACAAACCTCTGATTTTTGGAAAGAAGCTACAGGACCTACTCAAGAATTTACCAAGCAATTGCAGTAGCTTTATAAAAGTCTGTTGATTGGAGCAAAATTCAGAATTGCTTACAAAAATCTGAGAAATCTGTTCATAATTACTGTATTTGATTTCAGATCATTTATAAGGAAAATTCTGGTCTTCCTTCAGATGTCGATTTCACCTGAGTACCTTCAAGAAGCCTTTGTTTATGAAGGGGCTGAACTAATACCTTTCCCTTTTAGTTAAAAGGACCAGGACGAAATAGGAAACCATGTTCACCCAAGATTTGGTTAGTTTGGCCAGTCAGCTTGCTCATACTCTACACGATCTATCTAAAAGTAAGATTGGGAGGATGTTTAATTTTTAGCCCTGGCATATGAGGGCTCCTATGTGAAATCAAAACTCCCCTAGCTTCTGCTATCATTGCCAAAAGCAAGGACATTGAGAAAGGGATTGTGGCAAATTTCAGCACTTCAGGCACCCTCAGTCTTCTCTCCAGCCTTCTGCAAAGGTCTCCTAATCCCCAATGACAGGGCTTTGTGGAACAATGGGCTTTTCCCAACCCTCCCTCTTAATCAATTTGGAGAAACTTTTCCTCAAATTGGCAATGAATCTGTCTCTGTCCTTATGACACCAGCCCCTGCCTTGGAGTACTAAAACAGTTCAAGTAGTAGGGATTTCAAATAAACTTTAACAGGTTTCTGTCTCTGAACCTATCCCTCTTTGCTTAGGCCCTTTGAGAGATACTCTTTCTCCTTGGTTTCTCTGCCCTAATCATTATTAGGCCAAGACTTCCTAGAGAAGTTTCATCCCTGAACCTCTTTCTCCCATAAAAAGGAAATAACCCCAGAATTTGACAGTAGCTATTCAAATAGCCACTCAGGTGAACTAAATAACTTTTCAAGATCTTTTATTTGTTCCATCTTTGAGGATGCTATAGCTGAATTTGGGAGCATCAATCAGTTGTCCCTACTGGATCAACTGTTTCCTTTTTATGGATAAAATCTTCAACTGATATTGGCAAAATACATAGTGTACCACCACACCATCTCCTATCAAGATTCAAATAGAGTTTTCAAAATCCCTTCCCAGAATTGATCAATATTCCATAGGTAAAGAGGCTCTTCCAAGTATAAAACCTGTAATATATTAAATAAGTCCCTCTAACACTCATTTTACCTGTGAGAAAGCCAAAGAGAGGAGTGTGGAACTTTATTTCAGAACAATAAAGCACATTATTATCCCTTAAAACCCTGTTTTCCTAACCCTTGTACACTAACATCCATCCCAATTAGAAGTAAGTTCTTTACTGATTTATGCAGTGCATTCTTTAACATTCCACAACAAAGGGAAGCATATTTGCATGGCACCAAGACATTTTAAATTGCCTAATGGACCATTCAAGGTTTGATAAATAAATTTCATACAGCTTCCTCTGTCTCGTGGAAATAAATGTTTTAGTCATGATCTGTATGTGTTCTCACTGGACTGAAGATATTCCTGTACACAGGCCTCTTCTCTGGCTAAAGTCCTGTTAGAAAAGATTATCCCTCCTAGAGGAGCCCCTATCAAACTCCACAGCAAAGGAGGAACCCATTTTACACTCAACTTTGATAAGTTGATGCTGTTTGGCCAGTTTTACATTTTTACTGTGCTTATGATCCTCAGTCTCAGATTTAGTCACACACACACTAACTGCATTGTTAAGATTCAGTTGGCAAAATTTATAGCAACCCTCTAAATACCATGGCCAAAAGCATTGCAATTGGTCCTTTTAAATCTCAGATTCATGGCTTCCGGCCAAGATGGAGGCATAGGTAGACACACTGTGCCTCCTCGCACAACCAAAAGAAGGACAACAACAAATTTTAAAACAAAAAACAACCAGAACTGACAGAAAATCAAACCGTATGGAAGTCCGACAACCAAGAAATTAAAGAAGAAACTTTCATACAGACCGGTAGGAGGGGCGGAGAGGACTTGCGTGGTGGGGCAGCGGCTGGCGGACTGGGGAAAGGCGCGGCTGGCCGGGAGAGGTGGCGGCTGCGGACCGGGAGTCCCACTCCCTCGTGAGGATAGACGGGGAGGAACAGCTCGGGAGCGGGATGGACCCCGCAACCCAGAGTTCCGGCGTGGGGAGGTGAAGCCTCAAAGCCTCTGATTAAAAACTCCTGTGGGGGTTGAGGCGGAGGCAGTGGGAGAAACTCCCGGCCTCACGGCAGAGCTTGTTGGAGAGACCCATAGGGTCCTGGAGTGTGCACAGCCCTCCCGCCGGGGATCGGCGCTGGAGCCAGCACCAGAGGGGCCCAGTTGGACTGTGGGTAGTGTGGAGGGTGACTGGTAACCGGCAGGGAGCGGAGCGGCTGCCATTGTTCCCTCTCGGACCCCTCCCCCACAAACAGCGTCACAACGCAGCGAAGTGGCCGCCCCGTCCTGGTGAACACCTAAGGCTCCGCCCCTTATACGTAACAGGTGTGCCCAGACAACAAAAATGGCCCAAATGAAAGAACAGATCAAAGCTCCAGAAAAAATACAACTACACGATGAAGAGATAGCCAACCTATCAGATGCACAGTTCAAAACACTGGTAATCAGGATACTCACAGACTCGGTTGAATTTGGTCACAAATTAAATAAACAAATGAAGGATACAATAAGGGAAATGAAGAAAAATGTACAGGGAACCAACAGTGATGGGAAGAAAAACGGGACTCAAATCAATGGTGTGGACCAGAAGAAAGAAAGAAACATTCAACCAGAACACAATGGAGAAACAAGAATTCGAAAAAATTAGGAGAGGCTTAGGAACCTCCAGGATGTCTTTAAATGTTCCAA
>VMDR010004936.1:0-55691 GCA_007922815.1 Macrotus californicus
ATCCCCGGAGGGAGGGCTGTGCACGCTCCAGGACCCTGCGGGTCTCTCCAATGAGCTCTCCTGTGAGGCTGGGAGTTTTTCCCGCTGCCGCCGCCTCAATTCCCACAGGAGTTTTCAATCAGAGGCTTTGAGGCTTCACCTCCCCGAGCAGGAACTCTGGGTTGTGGGGTCTGTCTCGTTCCCCAGCTGTTCCTCCCCGTTTATCCTCACGAGGGAGTGGGACGCCCGGTCCGCAGCCGCCACCTCTCCCGGCCAGCCGCGCCTTTCCCGGTCCGTCAGCAGCCGCCCTGCCACGCGAGTCCTCTCCACCCCTCCTACCGGTCTGGATGTATGTTTCTTAGTTTCTTGGTTGTCGGACTTCCATACGGTTTGGTTTTCTGTCAGTTCTGGTTGTTTTTTGTTTTAAAATTTGTTGTTGTCCTTCTTTTGGTTGTGCGAGGAGGCACAGTGTGTCTACCTACGCCTCCATCTTGGCCGGAAGTTTGCCCCCCGCTTTCAAAGGCCAGTGGCCCTGAGTGTCCCAGGTTGAGGGCTTCAGTCTCAGCCTTCAAGACCATGCCTGTCACAGGGTACTCATTCAAACTCCCAGCACCCAGTTCCTGCGACCTACGCCCATGTCCATTACCAGCCCCTAGGTCATCTCAACACCAGCTGTAGCTCTACTCTAGGTGTGAGTCTCCTACCCTTGATTTTTTTTTTTTTAATCCTCACCTGGGGATACGTTTATTGATTTTAGAGAGAGAGGAAGGGGGAGAGAGAGAGAAACATCAATGTGAAAAGGAAATATCCATTGGTTGCCTCCCGTATATGCTACAACCAGGGATCAAACCCACAGCCTAGGTATGCAGACTTATCAGGAATCGAACCCACAACCTTTTGGTATATGGGACAATGCTCCAACCAACTGAGCCATCCAGCCAGGGCCCCTTTTTGCTCTTGAAACCAAGGATTTTCCCTTTCCTTCCAGTTTAACTATATATTTTAAAGTATTTTCTGAACACTTTTAAAAAATCTAACATTTTTACATATTTGCAGCAGAAGAAATGCCTGCATAAGGTCAATCTATGAAATATGGTAAACTCAGAAGTCCAGCACAAAACACTGGCTCCAGAATGCTTTGACTAAATTCAAAATTGAAGTTGACCTCAGAGATTTTCTCAGCCCAGGAAACAAACACCAGTCTGGCATGGGAAATGAGCAGAAATAGCACATGCCATTTCCAGAAGGGCCCGCAACAGTCTTCCCTCATGTAATGTGCAGCTTCTTTTCACCACTGCAGGCTTGATGGACATAAGCACAGTGACCTGGGAGGCCTCCTGTTCTGGTGGGTCCAGAAGTGACACAGCCCAGCGTGGAAGGGCCTGCCCACCATCTCTGCTTGGAAAAGAGCTGCCTGCTGCTCAGAAACATTCGTTTTAGACTTGCTATGAGCAAGATGTGAAGTTCTCATTGTGTTAAGCTACTGAGATGTGGGTGTTTGCAAAGAAAGCGAAAAGAAAAGAAACTCAAATAAAGGAAAAGAACAGAGATGGGAAATGACAAAAATTTCAGTTTGAAAATACAATAAAAGTCAACTTTGAATAATTGGTTTTCTACAGCTATTCCACATCAGTGGTGTTTATATAAGAGTAGTTTCCTTCATGGTCCTTAGCAGGTCATGAATCACGGTTCTTATCCTCACTCACAGACAGCTTTGGGGACAAGCAAATGCACATGTGATGGGAGTGAACAAACCTGAACTCTCTTCTCGGTTTTCTGGCCAACTCCCACAGTCCCACATGCTCACGGTTCAACCTTTATCTCATCTTGAGAGCTTCTGGGAACAAGTTGAATATCTTTCCCAGGTGTGAAGAGGCTATCCCGCTATCCTCACTTCACTCCAGTGCTCAGATAGTACCAGAACCCCCAACATTCTTAGACACATCTGACATGAAATATAATGCAAACCTGAGCAGTCTGTGTTGTATGACTGTGGTGAAGAGGCATCCACATGGCAGTCAGAAGACCTGAGTTCTAGGCCTAATACATAAACGACTCTGAAGCTTGAAAAGAGCCCCTACATCTCCCTACCACTGTTTTTTCATCTGCAAAACAGAAGTCAAGGAGATTATGGTCCACTTACCTCACAGAGTTTGTGAACAGCAAAGTGAGATCACAGGCTTAAATAAGATGCAAGGTATTGTATTTATTTCTAGATCTGGCAGAAACACACACAAAAAACTGACTTCCTAGCATCAAGGAAGTTGCCTAAATGCTGTTTCATATGGACTTTTATCCCAAGGATTTTGAAGAGCCCTCAAACAGTTCCTTGCTTTGCCTAAATGAGTCTGCCATGGTCCAATGCTTCAGCCAATGAGAGAGGCTAATATAAATCTGAGCCCCTGCTTTGAACAGTTACAAATTCCTATGTTCATCTTCATTAATACAGCACTACATTGGGTTGGAATATTCAATAGTTACTATGTTAATAGGTCTTCTGCAAAGTATTTCCTGTTCTTATTTAATATCCAGGAAACTTCATACACTCATCAGAGGGTGTTTTCTATATAAAAATGTCACATCCTTTCCCCAGATCATCTTGTTGCTGCTACATGTCATTCTTCTCTATCATGTTCTTTGCCTCTACTTAACACAATGTCCTCAAATCCTAAAAATGTCCAGCTCACCAACGTCACTGAGAGGCCCGATTTGCAAGGATGCTTGCAAGGGAATACAGGAAGTTCAAATTTGGCTGTGCTATTAAGTGCATTGAGAGGAACACCAGTTCATGGTCACATTGATACAGCTGCTTGATGTATTAACTTGCATTCAGGAGTTCAAAATTTCATGTGTAGCTGCTTCCTGTTTCCATTTTTGAAGGAACTAGTCAGGTCCCTCTGCAACTGCACAACAGCTGGAGGGGGTGAAGCTGCCCAGGGAACTCTGTGTTATTTGAAGATTGGAAGCAGGGCTTTCTTCACCCTGTACTTCTATGAGGCTCAGACAAGTAGACGAGAAGACAGATGAGCTTTCCATATGGAAGAGTTCTTCATGGTTTTAAGTCCTGCACAGGATAGTTAGGACACTGAATTTGAAGTTGATTCACACAGGGCGTATCTCAGTGAAAATGACTTCAAAACAGTTATAATCTAGAACTGTGTGCTGCTCTCTGTGAGGATTTTGAAAAGGCATAGTTTGATGCCTAAACTTAGTGCTATTCCATGTTGCTTAAGCATAAGAAGCATCAAAACTCCAAGAAAGCTGAAAAGGATAGGGAGGGAAGGAGAGAACCCAAGGGGAGGGGAAGGGAGGGGAGAAAAGAAGAGAAGAGAGATCAAGGTGTTTCAGAACTGATTGAGACTACAAGTCTTGCCCTTGACCTGCTTGACTTGAAGGTCAGACTCATACACATCAGAGAGATGCTGTGTATGGCTTGGATGCAGTTGGACCAATGTTCAGCTACTTTTAAAGGGTGGTATGCTATAGAGAGACTGGAGCCAGATCACCCAGGTTTAAGTCAGGGCTCAATTCCTAATTTGCAGAGTGATCTTAAGCAGGTTACTTAAGCTCAGTTTCCTCATCTATAAAATGAGCATCATAGGCATGCTTACTTCATAGATAGGATATTAAAAAATACTGCATATAAAATGCTTAGAATAGTGGCTGACACATAGAGAGCTATGTTTTCATGTTTACATGTTTATGTTCTCACCAGCATTTCTTTCCTTATCAGGGACTTGGCCGATGAGCTTTGCCATTCCTCTGTTTTAAAAGTGTCTGTTGATTGTGACAAAAACTGGTGAATCCAAGATAAGCAGCCAGAGAAGAGGGAAGGAGGCAGGACAAAGGTGATGGGAGAAGATCAGAGGAAGAGGGAGGTCTCAGGCTGGGTGAGAAGGGTGAGCTGATTTAGCTCAGCTTGATTCAGTTCAGCTTGACATGTACTTGCCAGGCTTGTGCTAGACAAGAGAGGTTCAAAGATGAATTGGATATGACACCAGGCTTGGCTACAGTCATTGAATAGAGTACCAAGTCAGCTCAACTCATTTCTCTCTGCTGTGCTCATTTCTACCTCTAGCTGTTTTGCAAATCTGGTGCCTCCTCATCTCCCACCATCTAGACCCACAGTCACTCTGCCCTAATTTCTCCATTTTCAGGGCTGCCACAGCAACTGCAATCACTGGATATGAACTGAGGAGGATGGCAGATCATTAAAGGACAGACGTAAGCCAGGGTGCAAAGGAAAGGCCCAGGCTCGGATTCAAATGCCAGCTCTGCAACTATACGATCTTGACAAAGTTTCTCATCTTCTTTGAGCCTCTATTGTCCCATCCTCAAATTGGGGGTGTTACTACATATCTACCTGAAGGGGCAGCTGTGAGAATAAGTGCCTACTTCATACTCAGTGTTCCCTTAATCATGGCTTTTCTCAGGATCAGACATTTAATAGCTCTTATTTCATTTCTTGATTTACTTTACCATGACTTCTCAGTATGAAATCAGGTGGGAGGCAGAAGAACATAGGAGTTCAAACAGGTGCTCTGAATTCATTTCTCTTCTTGCTGTGTGGCTGTGGGCAAGTGGCATAACCTCTTCCTGACTTTATTTCTTCATCTGTAAAATTGGGATAAGAGGGGCTCAACTCACTGAAGTTTAGTGAGGCTTAAGTGAGATCATGTGTGCAGGCACTTGGCTTGGGCTTGGCACATTGTAAGTGTTCAGTAAATATTAGCAGATTTATTATTGTTGTTGTTGTTATTATCACTGTCATTGTTATTATGGCTGAGTAAGAAGCAGAAGGCAACCAATACCACTGAACAGAGATATGCTTTGAAAAACCTTCATGTGCTCAGGAAAATCTTCATTCTCCTTTCATTTTTTACATTGTCCACTGGGCAGCTGGAATTATCTGCTTGAAGCTCCAAACCTGTGCCTTAAAGACAATTTAGTCTATGAAGCACTTACTCGGTGTGCTGAATGTGTTTGATCTCCTTGCTTCTGACTTGTAGAACATCAAGAGGAAAATACTGTGTGACATGCATGTAATGGCATCATGATTTCCTTTTAAATCTAACGGATCAGGAAAGATAATACCATGGTTAATGCAGGCTTGTTTGTAACTGTCTGAATGGAGGGTTCCAGGCCATAAAACCAACACCATTTACACATTGCCTTTGAAGAAAAGGAACTGTTAAACATAAAGCGGAAAGAATCTTTAGGATAACTTTATCACTATGATCAGCTTATTAGTTTAACATGGTCTAATCCTTCCCCGGACTATTTACTCAAGCACACAAAGTGCTTCTTGGTTAACCCTCCCCAGTACCACTCATCTCCAGGGCAGCGACGTGCTCTTTACGGCTGTTCGTGTACAGAATGTGAAGGATACATGGTCACCTTGTGCAAAGGGCAAAAAGAACATCCTGGTGTTGGTTCCAGCAGCTTTCCCCATGTTTTCATTTCCAGCAAATACCAAGTCCTTCCATCTTTCATCAGTTTGTGTGTGGGGAGAGATGAACAAAATGTTCTGACATGAGCTGGTTTCAAAATTTCTACCAGGGAAGCAAACTTGAGGGATTTAGCAAAGAAGCTGTGGGTGTGTTATTCTGGTCATGCTTTAAGAACTTGGAAAACAGAGTCAGAAAATGGGGGGTGGAGGGGGTACTGCAGAGATAACTTGGCAGTAAAACAAAAGCGAACCAACAAAGACAACACAACCTGAAAGGGGAATTGAGGAGGCTAGTGAAGAAAGGGGCACCAAGTTGACAACTTGGCCAGGAATCTGGACACTGTAAGAGACAATTTAGTGCCAGGTCATGCCCTGGGCTGGATTTATTGCTGCTTTCCTTGTTAACTCGCCTCAAGCTTCAAGTCAAACTGCCATAGGCTCCGAGGGGGTTTTATCTTTGTCATTCGTATGATCTGCCTCAAAATATACACCCTGAAAGAGTCAGCTTCGAGGTTTCTTCTCCCAAGTGAGAAGGATCCCCCTCCCATCAGAGTGAAGAAAGAGGAGAATTTAGGAATGCTTAAATCGATTTTTAAAAGGAGGTTCTGAATGAAGCTTGTGCTCTGAAAGAGGAGCAAGGCAGGGAGGTGGGGGGAGCAGTGGGCGCGATGGAAAGGCGACAGAGACGCAGGTGAGGATGACTCGTGGACGCAGGCAGTGGAATAGAGAAGGGCTCTGGACCCGCCGAGCAGCTCACCAGCCATCGCCACTTGTCACGGCTTGCGGTTGCAAACAAACTGGCAAGAGCATTCTGCTCTCTTTTCCAGCCGCAGAGATTAAAGAGTAAACTTAAATATGAAGCCACGTTTTGCCAGTTCCAGGTGAGTAGGAAAGATTTCCCCCTGAGCCAAAGATAATGTTACAAACGAGGTGCGTTAAGAATCCTTGCGTGCAGAAAACGGGGAGGCGCGCCTCTCCCTTTCGAGTCTAAGAAGGCGGGCGCCCAGGAATGCAACAGAAAGGCGGAGAGGCAATGCCTCCATCCTCTTCTCAAACGGGAGGAGGCCGCAATTTGTAAAGCGAAATTAAAAACGCACAATGTGTCGGCCCCGGAGGCTAACGATGTTTATACAGACACACCACGCCTATGGAACCGTCCCAACATTCCGCGCAAGGCGCAGAGGAGAGGTGGTGGGGGCGCGGCCGGGCCGCCCCTCCCCCGCCGCCTTCCTGCGCCGCAACCTGGACTTGACCCCCGCGAGCCTGGCGCGGCGCGGCCGGGGCCGCCCCGCTGGAGCCGGGCGATGAGACGGGCCGCCCGGGCCGGCGTCGCCGTGCGCGCCTGCAGACGCCCACCCCGCCCCGCCCCGCCGCGCGCGCTCGCGGAGCCCAAATGCCGCGAAGTGGCGCAACCCGGCCCACTCCCGCATGGAACTATTCGAATACCTGCATCTTTTTTTATATATTACGGAGGGGGCGGGGGGGGGGGTCAAGACTAGGATTTTGCCTTAAAGTGAGCTCTAAAAAGAAGGCAAAAGTGAGGGCTGAGAGCGGAGAAGTGGAGGTGCGCAAGCCTCAGATCTGAAGTGACTCTGAGGACCCTGGCGCTCCCAGCTGGGTGGGGCTGGACAAGGCGCTCCAGCACTCTGGGTCCCGGTCTCCACGGTTAAACCGGGACGCAGGGTTAGGGCGTCTTGAAGGTCCCTTCCTACCCCCAGTTCTGTGATTCTAAACCTGACTTGTCTCATAGGGATCAGGACTCCTGGTTAAGGGGAAAATTATAACTAGGATTTACCTTTGAAGCCAGCTCTAGAAGTACAAAAACAAAAATTTGAAATAACCCTAAACACTAGAACCTAGTGCATTTTAACTCTATTTCTCTTTAGAGATTATTATTTCTTTAGTTACAAAGGTAATTGATCAGAGTTAGCGGTGGAAAAAAAAATGTGCTTGGGTCATTTGTCTTAAGGAGGAAACATGAATCCATAAATCTCTGGGGTCTAAGAAATAAAACTCTCTTCATTTCCAAAGTAGGCAGATCCTCCGAACAAGTCTTCTTTCTTCTAAATCGTTGCTCTCAGCCACCTAAAATCAGTGGCTTTGTTTTCCTGAGATTCACATGGTCTTGAAATAAAAGAGAGAAAAGATAGTCCCATTTTGCAGCCCCAGCCTGGGAAAACTGTGCCTAGGAAGAAAAATATTTAGATTTTATTCTGAGTGAGTTTGTAATCTGAAAAAAAATGAGTTCTCCTAATTTATAAACTAAGTGTTCCCACAAATGTACACTATGATTCTTGAAATATCTCTGGTTGGCAAAAGGAGCATAAGATCTTCTAGTTACACCTCAGAATGTACTACATGTGGATTTTTCAGAAGCTGGGTAGTCTTTCCTCACCTTGTCCAAAACAGTAACATCAAGAATAAGGGTTATATTTCTGACATGTTGTGGTTTCGAAAGTAGTGAGTGCTAAGGTGATTGATTCAAATTCTAATTGTTACCACAACAAGGTAACAAGATGTTCAGTCATCATCAAGTATTGGAGGTGCAAAAGCTTACTCCAAATCACAGCCTCTGAGTGATCTTCGAGAATGCCCACATGAAATCTTCTGCCTAGTCCACATCTCCTCTACCCTAAGTTGCCCCTCCAATTGGCTGTCCCCATGCTGTCCCGGAACTGGCAGGAGACACAGCAATTCATGCCTCACCCCTCCCTCCCGCTTCCCAGGAACAATCCTTGCAGTGGGGTGAGTTTGTTGTGCTGACCTTGTGAGCGAGTGACCCACAGAAAAGGACACTGTGTGCGGACACTGGAGTTTTCTGACCTCATTTGTCTGTGTCTGAATCAATGAGGGGCCAGCGGGGTGTGTGTGGGGGGGGGTAGGGTAGGGGGAATAGGAAGTGGGAAAGGTTGATAAGGAGAACACTCAGGACAAGGAACTGCAGCCGCTTTGGTGACAAAGAATGACTGGAGTTGCATTTCCTTAAAGAAATTGTTTTAAATCAAAGGCGGTTCTGGTGTCCACAACTCTAACCAATCTCTCTTCTCACTTCCTCCCCCATGTTCCTAGCCTCCTCTCTCCTTGGAAAGCTTCTGCCACATACTCAGGACACAATCTTCAGAGCCAAACCCCGGATTCGAATCTCACTTCTGTTTGAATCTCTGTGGGCTACAGTTTCAGCGCCTACAAATGGGAATGATCATAGTTCTCGCTCATGAGATTTAAATAAGAGATTATATATCATATGCCCAGACCAGTGCCTAGCACCGCAGGCAACGTTAGAACATTTCCTCCTGTGGCTGTCTTATTCAGGTCTCTCTCCCTGCTGTGCTCACTGCTGCTTCCTGTGATTCTGAACAAGGATCTCACCTTGTCCTGTCCAGGAAGCAGGGCAGCGTTAGTAGATTTGCATTTGAAAGGATGTCACAGAAATGCAGACAACTGTAAATGAACAACAATAAAGTAATAAAAAAAGAAAGAAAGAAAGAAAGGATGTCACAGAGAAACTATGAAAGTGTAGAAGACACAGGAAAAAAAAACCATACTGGGAAAGCTGCCATTTATTGAATGCAACTCAATAAACACCAGTTTGGACACTATTCCCTTGAAACTTTACAATGGCTCCAAGGTAAGTATTTTTACTCCGTTTTATAGGAACGGAATGAAGATGACAGAGGTTAATAATGTCCCCTGGTTGCACTAGTATCTGAACACAATAATAAATAACACTTAGTGACTATCTATGCGTGCAAGCCGTTCAAGGCATGCCTACATTAGTTTAATGCTCACACCAACCCTGTGAGGTGGATCCCTTTATCCCCCTATTTTACAGCTCAGGAACTGAGGCAGAGAGGACAGATTACCTGCCCACAGTCCCACAGGTGTGAAGTGAAGTGACAGAGCTGTAGCTTACGCGCAGACTGGCTGGCAGTCCGTGGGCTCAACCACAGCACAATCCCCGCTGCTTGTCTGCTGCCGTGATGGGAGAGTCCTAGCCACCCGGACCCCCATTGTCAATGGCTGCAGTCACCCTCCGAGAGTCCTTGAGAACTACAGATCTATCAAGAGTCAGCCCCACATGAAACACAAAGCTGGCATATATCATCTCTCTGTACTTGAATTTTCAAGACAAAATGGATCTTGATATTCCTTTGTTCTGTTTTTTGTTGTGATTTCCAGGAGTCATAATATAACTTCTATGTATTGAGAAAGGATGACCTTTTTCTGTCATTTTCAAGGTTTTTCCCCCTGCGTATTTAAGAACAAGTGACCCTCAAAACTTTCCACGAAGCCTGAGCTGATCCCTATGTGGAAGCTGCACAGAGCCCCTGCATAGAGTCCACAGTGAATCTTCCATAAGCGAAGGAAGAAGTTCAGGGGACCAGACTGACCAGGGGAGATGCAGGAAGAACAGCCCCTCCTGAGCAGAACGAATATGGCGTCAGCCCTGTGAGCCAGGCTCAGCCTCAGCCCCAGTCACTCACTCACTATGCCTGCTGCACCTTGACCTTCAGCTCTCCAAAGTGTGCAGAAAAACATTGCCAACTGGGGCTTCCTGTTGTTCTTTTGCAAAGTGAGACATTTTCAAGTTTTTTTCCCTTTTCTCCAAACAGGCTATATTTAAAAGAAGTTATTTAAAGCATTTCAAGTAAAAGTTTAACTCTTTCACCTTTCCAACATATTCTTCTAGAACTGAAATACACAAACATTTGGTAACAATTTGATAAGGTAAAATGAATTTCCTTTGGAATTGAGAATGCAGTAAGATGGTCAAAAAGTGCGATTTCCTGCCTTTTCACTTTATGGTGTTGTGAAGTTGGGAAGCCCTTGGTTCGTGCATGCAGCCACTCTCTGACCCCACAGAAACACTACGGAGCAAGGACGACCTGAACCCTGTCCCAGTCAACAGTGAGTAACAGCATATACTCCCCACATAAGGAGATCATCTATTTCAGCTAACATATAGTCTACTTCAACTAATCCACTAGAGCTAAATCTACTTCAACTAACATATAATGAAATTATTTAGAGCTAGGCTAGCTGGACGGAGGAGAGATGAAATAATAGTAACAGTTAACACTAACATTTGCCAGATGAGTACTTTACATGCATCATCTTCATAGCAAGCCTAAAAAGTAGATACTATTATTTCCATTATGCAGATGAGAAAAAAGGAGCACAGAGAAGTCAAGTAACTTGCTCAAAGTCACACAGCTATACAGTGATGGGACTAGTATTTGATTTCAGGCAACATTTGGTGTTGCAGAGTCCGTGTTTTTAACCAACCCAAAACACCATGTTTCCCAGTTTAAGTGAGCAATTTGTATCTCGGTGGGAGTGAAACAAGGCACAGGCAGCAGAGAGGAGCAGGGAAGAGAAAAGGCTCGGCCACCAGGCTGCCAGGTCCAGTGGTGACTCTGCACTTGTTCAGTGTGCAGTCTTTGCTCAGTTTCCCATCTTTCTTTGTGTCAACCACTGTCAAATGGGGTGGCTAAGAGGACCTACTCACAGAGCTGTGCCGGAATTTAATGGCAAGTGTGAGAACGCTCTGGGAAGATTGACCTTTGTTATTAAGGGTGCACAGTCCTTTCTGAAACCCTGCAGTGCAGTCCACGTGTGTTTGGAGTTCAGAATTTTTCAAATTTTAGGAGTAACTCAATGCATACCTTGAATTACATTACTCCTCAAGCGAGATTCAGGGGTCTTGGGCAGCGTCCTAAAAACAAATGCACTGATCAGTCTGCAGGAATCCTAGGTGACTCTCTAAGTGAGCAAATGAAGATGTTAATAGACTCATGTGGACTCAAGTTCCAGCACCCAATGAGTTGTTTAAAAACTTTAAGTGTTCAGGGCTTTTGGGTTTCATGGAGACATGGAGAAGAATTGAGTGTACCTGTAGTGAGGTCTGAAACAGGACGACTTCAGTGAAGGGCATGAAACCAGGAAGTGAAGGGAGTCAAAAGGCATAAACTTATAGTTATAAAATAAATAAGAGCAAACTTTGAAAGTTCTCATTGCAAGAAAACAAATTCTATAATTATGTGTGGTGACAGATGTTTACTAGACTTACTGCGGTGATTATTTCAAAATACATACATATATCAAATCCAAAGCAGAGCTGCAGGTAAGATGTGGGAAGTGACCCCGGGGGAAACAGACACCAGTGGCCCAGGGAGGGAGAGTCTTGTCATCATGGTGGTAGAAGCAACTCCCAAAAGCCACAGTGACAGGTAACAGTGTCTGCTCAGCCAACAAATGACAGGGATGAGCTGGGGAAAACAGAGCGGTGATCCTGTTTGCAATCCCAGAGCAAATGAGCACTTATTTTGGAATTAATGGCAAAGGCACCTGCTAAGAAGTGGAAGGGGAACACAGCTTTACCTTCCGCAGCAAAGGGCTCTTGCGTTCACCCCTCTGAAAACAAGAGGGATTTTGTGAGACTTTCCTTGTGGGTTACTGCTCGCCTCTTCTAAGCACCTGCTGAGTAGCGGGCATCAGCTTGTGCTGTAGGTGCGATGTTTAATGCCAAAATAAATCCGAGAAATAGGTATTGCCATTTTTATGGGCTTAGGGCTGTTCTGCAGGATTTTTGCCCAAGATCTCGCAGCCAGTCAGGGAGAGAAGCCCATCTCCAGCCAAGACTCCCAAATCAGAGCTGGAGCTCTTTAGCCCTACACTTTACTAGAATGATGGCCAATGCCAGGGGGCTCACAGATGCAATGAGGGACTTGGGGCGGCTATAAGTGACTCATTTTCTCTTATTACTGTAATTCATCTCTTAAAAGATCAGCCTGCCCTTCTAGTGAAAGGGAAAAAATGAGAACCAATGCACACACTGATTTTCAGCTCAGAAACATCGTGCCCGACAGCTAAAATAGACCTTTGTGAATTGGAGAGTGAGGCAAACAGAAGCCCTGGTTATTATAGTTAATTCAATTTAATTAAAGCCATAAAAGCAAACCACAGTTGTGCAGTGGGCACTGACCATCCTGATTGCTTGGAGGACGCAGAGGAGTCCTGCTCTTAACTGATGGGCAGAGGCCCAAGTCGCCACCATTACTCAGCCCCTGATACAGGGCCCTTCACCTTGACTCCCCCAGTCATACTTTTGTACGCTATTTCTCTTCTGTGGTCTTTAGTTTTGAAGGCGATTTGCTATGGTTCTTTTCCAGTCATCGTAAGAATTGCACTTTTATTCCATTTCCTTAAGAAGCTTAAAAAGCTGGGTAAAATTTTCTACTTCCTTTCCCTTTTCTGTTTTCTCTCCACCTCTGACATTCTGTCTATCTCTGCCTCCCCATTCTCTTCCTGTTCCCCTTCTTGTCAGCCACCTTCAGCTGGTCCTGGACCTCCATCTCCATGGAAGGCCAGTGGCCTCAATGACAAGGCTGAGCTGGGCCCATGGCGTCCTGTGAGGACAACACGGGATGCTGGTTGGCACTTCATGTCCTCCAGGCCCGGGGCTGGGGGCTGGTTGTACAAAGACAGTCCCTGCCTCAGCTGCTCACAGTTCAACTGGGAGAGGAGAGACACACAAGAAAGTTGGCAATGGCAGTGCAGTGTTGTACATGTCACGACCGACGTGTCACCTGGAATTACAAGGGCACTGGAACAGGAGGAACACCTGACCCTGGAGGAGGGCATTGCTTAGACAGGAGCCTTTTCAGGCAGAGGAAACGTTAGGTGAGAAGGCCCACGGGAGAGGGAGCCCATGAGCAGGCAGAGAACTGCCACTGACAAGGCCCCCTGCAGCCGGCCTCTGTCTACCCCCCCAGCCCTATCTCTACCTCTTCCCAAACTATCACCTATCTTTCAGTCATATAGGATTTTTCTTTCTTGCCTCAGCCTTTGCTCATGCTTATCTGGAGCACTCTTCCTGTTCTACCCACCCGACTCCTGGCTTATTCCACTTCACCCTTTAGGTCTCAAATTAAATATCCCTTCCTCTAGCAAGCATCCCTAGCCCATCATGCCCAGGTGGCATCCCACAGCAACCTGTACTTGGGTACCTAACACCTATCACACTCTGCTGTTATCACCCATTTGTTTGTGTTCCATCCTGGACCACGAGCTCTGTGGAAGCAGAAATAGTGTCTGTGTTTTATCTCCAGGCCAGAAACAGTGTTAGGAACACAGTAGGTGCTTTACAGAGGTTTGCTGGATGTTCTAAACATGACTGGAGAAGAGGAAAGCAGGGAATAGTGGTGTGAAATGAAAGCAGGAGATAAGCAGGAGCAGATCAGGGAGACCCTCAAGAGCTGCCTTAAAAGAGGAGGAAGGACAGGGGCAAAGATGGACGCTGGGGGCATGTGCACAGACGAGAGAGTCCTTGTGGAGCAGAGTCATCACATGCAGGTGGGAAGGTCCTCAAGCTGCTCACAGGAACCAGAGCCAGAGTTAACTGGTCCCAATATGGATGAATATCCTTGAAGAAGCAGAGAGAAAACCCTAGCTAACCAGAGACACCTTGAATGCTCTTGAAATGACAAGATAACAGAGTCAAATGAAGGTGGCTACGACTCTGGGTCAGCAATTTCTCCATCAGTGTATAACCTGAGGTAGTGTTTGTTCATATTCTAAAACAAACGAGGAAACTTGTGGAGACATGAAGAGACATAAAAATAACAAAGAAGCCTCAGCTGTTTCTTGGTTGGGACAGCGTGGCTGTTATTCAGCATCACCCTATGAGGACCTCTTTCTGGCACTTGTACTCCCTGCAGCGGGGACTGCCACCTCTGGTGGGGGCCTGCAGCCTGCTTTGCCTGCATGCAGGGAGTGTCTGGAAATTTCCAACCCGACAGGGCAGCCCTTAGCCAGATGCAGGAGAGCCAACACTCCATCTCTGACCCCTGAGCAGGCCCGCACGGATGGATGTGCATGCCACCCTGTCCCCAGAGCTCTGCTGCCGTCCTGGGAGCACTCACGCAGAAGTCACCTGCACAAGGGTCCTAGTCTCCAGGCTCCATTTGGGGAACTTGACCTTCAGCAGACAGTGTTCTTAAAGCTCACAACTGAAACCCTGCTGGGAGAGGTACACCCTTTGTGCTCCAAGTTCATCGTTCACACACGCAGTATTGCCATCAGAACGGTGGCCGTGATCTTAGGGCTTAGGCTAAGAACAGTTTCAAACCAAAACATGGGGTTTTTTACTAAAAGGAAATGGTTCATTTCTCACATTCAAAAGGGAGCCCACCCCCAACCTCATGAATTCAAATCCGGGTGCTTTGGAGCATTTGTCATCCCGTGTCATTCCGTGGCCTCGCATTCTCCCCAGGAAGATCACCAATCTCTGAACGGAATGTGTCAGAGGAAGGACAGCGTGTGATACTGTCCCAACTGTCCCAAGCATGTGACTGCACTATTTCCAAATGTGCCTGGAGGGAGAAAACTGTCTTCAAGGTGTGTCTATTCATACTCAGAAAAGAAAAAGTTGTAAAAGGTCAGTAATTCTAATTTTCTATGTCAGGTATTTATCAAACGAAAATGTTTCACACATTTATGGGTGAAGAGGAGAAAACTTAAACTTCTGTAGGTCAGCTCTGGGAAGTTGAAAATGCTATAAACACAGAAAACTGCTTATGTGTCCTCCTTGCTGAATTTTATCTCAGGCGTAAGTTCCACTATATTCATCAGGATCTTGCCGCCTTAAAAAAAATGAAACAGGTCCATTAAAAAGTTGAAAACAAGAGTTTTAAATAAACAGAAAGTTGGGGGGGGGGGGAGGGCAGGAAAATACAACTTTGTATTGTTGTCCCAAGAATGAGAAACGGATAGATTTCTGAGTGATTTATTTAAAACCTGAAGTTTGGCTTCAGCACATGAACATTAAAATCATTTTTGAGTAGCTATAATTTTTCCCAATCTGGCATCAAATTCAAGAAAATTACACAGACAATGGTGTGGTGGTTACAGGGGGAAGGGGGTGGGTGGAAGTGAGAGAGGGTACAAGGGGGATGAATGATAATGGAAAAAATTCAATAAAAAAATATTAAAAATTAGAAATAGCATTTAGCCCTGACTGGTGTGGCCCACTTGGTTGGGTGTTGGCCCACAAAGCAAAAGGTTGAATATTTAATTACTGGTCAGGTCACATGCCTCGGCTGTGGGTCCAGTCCCGGGCTGGGATGTGTACAAGGGGCAAGCGACCGATGTTTCTCTCTCACATCAATGTTTCTCTCCCTCTCTTTCTCCTTCCCTTCTCCTCTCTCTGAAAATAAATAAATAAATAAATAAATAAATACATCTTTTAAAAAAAGGAAATAGTATTTAAAAGCACAATGCTGTCCTAGATGGCAAAGTCCAGCCCCTCCTCACTATCCAACAGCCCTGCCTCTGCGGTCTGGGGGACTCAGCACTAGGTTGTCCTTGAGTTGACTGACCCCACCTGGCCCCAGGTCAGGATGTGGGCTTTTGCTTCATTCTAGTGCCAAAGCCCCTCCTTGAACCTGAAGCCCAGACAGAAATGTCCCATCTAACCCCTATGTGTCAGTTTCCCTGGCTAACAAGTAACTCTGCTTTATGGATGCCCTCTTCATGTGGGCAGTGGGCTGGTGCTTTAGGCTCACTTCTCCTCATGAGAAAGTTGGGTTCATTAACCCCTTTGTGGCCTGTAATGGGGAAGTCAGCCAAGCGCCCCTCTCGCACTCATGTGGAATGCTACTCCCTTCCTTCACGTCAGCCCTGACTCAAGCTTTCGCCCCTTCCCTTGTTATCCCAAAAGATCTCTTCACACTCAATCATTCACAAGCTTAGCAACTTTACTGGAGACTTGAGGGGTTGGGAGGAAGAGGGGGCACAATGCATACTGCTCAGCCTCCCATCTGTGCCTGGCCCTCCTAGCTGGCGTTCCTGTCTTGGGTGTCAGCGTCGTGCCCCCAACAGGCCACCACAGCCTTCCTACAAAGCACAACACTCTCCCCAGGCATAATTCTGATAAATACAACTGAATACAACTGCCCTCATCCTGTAACATTTAGATGGGCCCCAAAGTAGAGAGAGGCTAAATAATTTGCTCGAGCTCACTGAGCAAAAAAGACTTAATAATGGGCAATCAAGCCCACTCTAATATGTCACATTGCTGCTCCATGACTGAATCACCTGCCTGGCACCTCATTTCTTGCAAAATACAGGCCCTAAGAGTCTTGCCCCTGATTTCATCCCAGCAGCTGGAGCCAGTAACTGACTGAAGGCTCCCTGACCCCTCTGCATACCATACCCCCCATCAGGGTCTCCTCCCTCACCCCCTGCCCTGCCTCTCTGCTCTGCCCACTTCTCTGCACCACACCTCACTCTCTTGGATGAGGACCAATTGCTTGGCCTGCCTCCAGTCTCCTGTTCGCACATTCTCCATCTGTTTTATTAGGCTTCCTCTCATTACCTGTAGCTGGACCCCTGCCCTGCCCACCTCCTGTCCTGCCTAATGCCCATGGGCAGCTTTCATGGGGTCTTGCTGATGGTATTCGCTATTTTCAGTGAGTCCTCTCATTTCTTCCTCTCTTGTCCTTCCTCTTTGCCTATCAGATGCAAAGAACGTCTGCCTAACAAGAGTGATTCGATTTTCCACTGTGCGTAATTGCCAAGGTTACCCTAGGGAGGGCCTCAAAGTCGCCAGAGTTTGATGGAGGGGCTGAGATATCTCTACCTCCCTTCTCTCCTCTCTTACTCCTTGTCAACTGAGAGGGCAACTGCCCCAGAAAACAATTTTGGCTGATTCATTTTCTCCCTGCACCCTCAGACATTCCCATGCAAAGCTAAAAATAGTAACTCATTTCTGTTCTCTCAAAATAAGAGACAGAGGCAGACCCTCAGCATCTGAGCAAGACAGTGGCGGTCCTGCTTATGATGTGGGCGGGTGTGGGGTCTCAGCCTTTGGGAGGAACAGAGACAGCACGGAGCTGGGAGGGACTCTTAGGACAAGCTGGTATGCATTTAATGTCCAAAGGGATGGACCGCTATTGTCATAGGTATCAACTCTGAATATAACAATAGGAGTTGGAACTCTCAAACAATCTGGCAACTACTTGGGGCTTTCCAGAGGGCCTCACATGGTCCACCAACGCACGTGTCCCTGGACAGCCAGCGGAGGGGTAGAGTTCACCCCACAGGCAACACATCCCCCAACATCCGGAGACTATAGATCAAATTGAAAGTCACCCCTGGGGGCCCTCAGCTTGTGCTGAAGAACAGTGATATATGCAACTCCATGGCGTGAGCCAACTTATGCAATAACTCCCGTTTCTCACTCATTTCTTTCCCTCCTCCACAAAGTCTTCCCAGCCTGGCCCCACCAGCCTGGCCTCTTCCTCCTGTCAGTTTCTGACTGTGTACCAACCACTGGGCTTTTAATCAGGTATGGTCATGTGGCAATCCTAGCATTCTACATGGAACTTGTACCTACTGCATTATTCTTTAAAGAGAGGTGTGTGTGTGTGTGCATGTGTGTCCTGGTGCAGGAGTGCCTGTCGGGAGCAGCGGGGGAGCTCTGCAGGGTGTTGAGGAGGCACATGCTTGGAGTCAGAGGCTTTAGCTCCTCATTCTGGATCTGGCCTTAATGAGGACTTGGACGAAAGGGGTAAGTCTCTCAGACTCCTCTGGAAGGTGTGGCCAATAACCCTGGAGTGGAAGGAAATGGTCTCTTTTCAAATTTGTCTGCAAAAGGAGGAACTTCCTTTCCTTAAAACAGGAAAATTTGGCAAAAAGTAAATGGGCTTTAGAAATACATTTTTAGGGACTCCTGGGAAGTAAGTAAACTAGAAAACGTGATCAGGATAAGGATATGAGTGGTGGTGAAATAAGTAGATGATGGACTAGATAGATAGATGAGAGATGAGAGAGAGAGAGAGAGAGACATATGCTGTTTATAAACAGAATTAATAAATATTCATGTTTGGAGGAACTGGAAAATCAGGAGAGTTTCCTGAAAGACCCCAGAAGAGTCTCTAATTGGGAGAGAATTAAGCAGCCCATCTGATTGCTAAAAGGTGCTCTTTAAATGTAAGAAGTCATCCTACCAGATCTCAACCCCTTGGGTTTAAGACCAAAAGATGCAACCTGGAGCCCATAAAGTCACATCCCATGAGTGACATGGGTGAAGTGAAACATAATAGTGGCTAAGAAAAGATTTTTTAACTCAGTATAAATAAGGAAATGAATATCTGTAGCTCATCTGCCCACACTCTCTATCTGCTCACCCATTGTAAAAAGCATCATAGTAAAAAATGGCTGACTTGAAGGGTCTTTCTTTTCCTCTGCCTTCTCCACTCTCTGACTCTGTTGAAAGTGGCCTCTCTTGCCTCTAAACCCCCTTGGTTCTTTATTTGAACATCTGATAACATAGACTATAGTTGCGCACTCTCCCTGAGATGGGGAGAATTTCCTGAATTATCTGGGCAAGCCCAACCTAATCACATAGTCCTTACAACAAACAAACAAGAAAACAGAACGTTTCCTGGCTATACGGAGTAAGAGGAAGATGTGATGACATAAGAAGGGTCAGTAAAATGCAACTTTGCTGGCTTTAAAGATTGAGGTAGGAAGCCATGAGGCCAGCTATGCAGGCAGCTTCTTCTAGAAGCCAGAAAAGGCAAGTAAATGGATTTTGCTCTAAACTTTCTAGAAAGTAATGCAGCCCTCCCCACACCTTGATTTTAGCCTGGTCAGACTTCTCAGCTCCACAACTATAAGACAATAAGGAAACTAAAACACTGGCCTTCCAGGGGACTGCAAGCTGTCTGCAAACAGGTGTCTTTTTCTCTGTCATCATAATGGTTATACCGTTATGCAACCAACATAGTACGCAACCAACAAATATATGTTAGAGGAATGAATAAGTGAACACATGTAGTATATATGTACACAGAGCTAACTACCAAAGAATGACACTGGACACAAGGAAAGATAACAAGGTCAAGGTCACAGAGAAAAAGTCCCTTGCACCCTAGGTGGGGAGGTCAGAAACTGCCACCAGGGACCATGTTTTGCCGAGTGGCCTGCCCGTTTTATCAAGTAGAGGAGTAACATACACATAGAGAGAGAAATCCATAGGAAGACAAGCCTGTGTGTACTTAAGCACTAAATTGAAGAAAGGGACTATGGGAAGGTGGGATGAAGAAAAAATGATTCTGGAAAAGTTCACATGCCAAATGTGGACTTGATCTGGACTTGGAAGGACAGCCAGAATTTGGATAAGTGGAGAATGGGAGAGGATGTTACTGGAGAGGATGAGACGTCATGGCCCATCATGAGAAGACTGGCTTTGCCAGAAGAATTGTAACTAAGAATAGTTACATAACAGGAACAGCTGCCATCCACCCAGTTCTTTCCAAATGCCCGCACTTTCCATCATCAGCTCATGTACTCCCCCCAATGACCCTCTAAAGTGGTGTTAAGGACATCTCGAGACTTTTTGACTTGTGTGTCCTTGACTGCGGAGCATAGGATCCGCCTTCTCAGGTGTGGGATATTCTCCCTCTATGAGCTTTGGGGCTCCCTTTCTCTTGCTGCTGAGTGGAGGCTGCAAAATCTAGGCACTTGCTTTCTCTTTACCCCTGGCAACAAGGGTGCATGCGTGTGACCTGGTTTGGCCACCAGATGTGAATCAGGAACAAGGGGCAGAGAGAAAACGGACAGGAAGAAGTTCTTCTAGCAGCAGTGTGATACCGACATCTGGATTGGAGAGGCAATAGAGTAGGCGGCTCCTCCCGCTAGCACATTTTCTGAAACTGGTTACCCAGCCCTCTCAGCAATTCTTTGAACTATTCAAATCCTATCATAAATGTTCTTCTGAACCTAAACTGACTAGAATAAATTCCTGTTATTCACAAATAGGAACCCTGGCTGATAGAGCAGATATTAAAATTCTTGCATTACAGGTTAGGAATTTGAGGCTCAGAAAGGTAAAGTGACTTGCCCAAGGTCCCACAGATCATGCCTGTCGGATTATAAAACTTATGTTCTTAACACTAATCATTAAATATTCAAAATAAGAATTGAATTATAAAAGACTTTCTCTCTTATGAATACTTCATACAAGGGCTGATAAGGGAGAAGTTTATCCCATGGGAAGGCAGCATTCATGGATGAAGGTAGGGAAGGCTTTTCGAAGATGTTGTTTTTGAGTTACATCTTAGACAAAGGGCGGGTGTTGGCCACACTAGCAAAGAGAAGATGGAGGAGGTCTTTCCAGGCATCAGAAAGACCAGAAGCAAAGGCATGGAACTGTGAAATTTCAAGGGCTCTATATTAATATCTATTGCTAGCTAACAAATTGCCCTCAAGCTTAGTGGCTGAAAACAACACACATCTAATATCTCAGTGTCTGTGGAGCAGAAACCTGGGCACAGCTTAGCTGGGTCCTCTCCTTCAAGGTCTCTCACAAGGTGGCAATCAAGGGGCCATTCAGGGACAGTCTGAAGACTCAAAGGAAAGGTTCTGTTTCCAAGACCATTACATGGTTGTTGGCAGATTTCAGCTCTTTGAGGGTTGTTAGACTGAGGGCCTCAGTTCCTAGCTGGCTGCTCACTGGAGGCTGCCGTCAGTTCCCTGACAAATGGCCCTCTCTAGCATGGCTACTTGCCTCATTGAAGCATGCAAGCCAGGAAGATAATACAAAGCCTTCTAGAAAGACAGAACTGACACTCCATCACTTTTGTCACATCCTCTTACTTAGAAGATAATTGCTAGGTCAGCCTCTCAAAAGGAGGGGATTCCAAAGGGACAGGACTGCCAGGAGGTGGGGATCCTTTGGGTGTCACTGAAAGTCTGCCTCCTATCGACCACTTGGGCATTGCAAGTCATCTTGTTCTAAGGGAGTGGCGCTGCAGCACCAGGCAGGAGGCCGGCAAGTACAGACCACGAGGGCCTTCATAAACCATGCCGAAGAACCAGGGTGTCATCTTGTAAGGAAGGGGTGGGATTCCTTCTTTCCTTTTAACATACCTTTAGGTTTGGTTTTGTTTCTCAAAATCACTTCAGCTCCTTTAGTTCCCTAAATTCCTATCTTATACTCTCCATACCATCTTTCCATCTTCCAGCAGATACTGACCCAACCATCATTTAGATACACCTAAGTAAGACAGGAACAGGTGCAACTAAAATCAATTAAACTCCTGCAACCGCAAACAGATAACACCCCCAAATCTATCACTTACACTAAGGCAGAAAGTTGGTTTTGAATGTCCAATAGAACCAGAATGGATGGGGGAGGAGAGGGAACAGGTCAGACAAGGACTGGAATTTCTCGTTGGGAGCCCAGCCCTTCCCACCAGCCTCTGACTTGTTCCCTAATCATGGTGCTGCCACCAGGCTTCAGTGGTTCCAAATCCATCATCAGTTCCACTGTTCAGGAAGAGGTCCCAGAAAAGCCAAAACTTCCCAAACTGCAACCAACTTTCCCTGAGGAACTGGCCTAATGTCATGATCCCTCATTGCTGCAAATGTCATTTAATTATGGCTGTCACAATGATGACTGCACTTTCTTTTCATCCAGGTTGAAAAATGTCCACAGTTCTGCCTTCTACAGTTTTTTACTGGCTTCTTTACCTTGATCACTTTCCCTGCACGTGTAAGAGTGTGTTCTTGCCAAAGCTCATTTCTCTGTGCTTAATAAAGCATTTTATGAGCTACTTTGTTGGCAGGAAGCCCCCGTCCTCCTTCCTTTGATCTGCAGACTCCGCACATACAGAGCTAGTACTGAATAAGCATTACCCTTCCAAATACCACTAGTCACATCCAAAATGTAACCTCCGAGGTTCCATCTGGAAGCCCTGGGGACTCCTTGACTATGATTCTTAGATCCCTTTGGCCTCGGTTCTTGCCCCAACCATTATTAATCTCCCAGGAAAAGGAATAAAGGCTGTGATAATTCATACATTTTGATAATTCACACTCACCGGTTACCGCATCCATTTGGAAGATGGTCACCTTTTAAAAATGGATTGAGACAGCATTCCAAATGCAACAACTTTGATCTCTCAGCCAGAGGACATCTGCTCGCCTGTTATGACATTTTTACCTTCCAGGTTCAGGCCAAAATGGTCCCCCTGCTCCCTGAACATGTCTCCCGACTGGAGTATCTTTCCTTCTCTCTGTTTCCTTGGCTTTGTGTTGTCTCCTTCTACTTCCAACACTTTCCCTTCATCCCTCCATGTAGTTTTTTCACCTTGGACCATGAGAAATTCTGCAGCTGACAGGCGATTGTACTGCCTTTGAAGTGCGCTGGCTCTAGGCTGGTCTCTGGCTAGAGACAACTTACTGGAATTACTTAGGAGTCTCCTTTCCACTTGTTTTTCCTTCTTTGTGTTTATTCATGAAGGAGAACATTAGTGATCAGGAAGGAAAGTACCAGATGTGAGTTTTCTCTGTGAATCAGCTGAGGATGCATTTTCCTGCTTCCTCCCCTTCCACAAAAAAACAGCAATATTGAATGAAGTCCCTCTTTCCCTAACTACCGTTTCCCCACCTCATCCCCTTTTCCCCAGCATTACCTCTGCTTGGAAGAGGTGTTGAAGTTTAAATCAGGTGTTATCCACCTTGCAAAAAAATGCCTGACCAGAACCTCCCCTCAAAGAAACATTTCCTCTGGGTTTCACCAGGACCCCTGCACCCTTTGCAGAATACAGACACAGCCATGGGCCTCGGTGGATTACAAGGAGATTTGTTTAACTGCTTTGAAGTTATTATTTGCATGCAGAAGACCTTGGAACACAAGACCCTGTTTGTGTAAAAAAGGCTACGGGATTAAGCCTTTGTTTGGGTCCCTTCCGAAAAGAACTGTGATGTACAAATAGCAAGGACACCTGAGAGCTAAATGAGCTATCAGATGACCTAATAAACTCTGCTAAGAAACACAATCTGGCACGCGGCCTCCATTCACACAGGACTCTGGTCAGTTATGCTTCATGATTGGCCCTCGTTTCTCCACAAGTTGTGCCTTTGCCTCCAATAAGGTGGTCTGCAGCCAGGTCTGCTGGGGCAGAGGGGCAGGAAAGATGACAAGGCAGTGGAAACATTCGAGGACAGAGTCAGCAGGTACATGGTTCCTGGCACTCACAAGGACCGAGAAAGTTACTCAATGAGTCTGTCGGGCTACTGAGACCATGACCCACCAGTTACCAAGCCAGGATGAATAAGTTGGAGCCAAGATCAAATAAACAGCCAGCCTACATGGGTCCTTGTGGTCATACATCTGACAAACATATTTTATTTTATTTCATTTTAATATTTTAAATATGTTTATTGATTTTAGAGACAGAGGAAGGGAGAGAGAGAGAGAGAAACATTGATTGATTGCCTCCCATATACACCCTGACTGGGGATCGAACCCACAACCTAGGTATATGCTCTGACCAGGAATTGAACCCTCAACCTTCTGGCGTATGGGATGATGCTCCAACCAACTGAGCCACATTGGCAAGGATGACAAACGTATTTATTTTTAAAAGAGATAATAAAGACAAAATTCAAGAGGGTTGTTATGTATAAGGATGGGGGAAGGAGTGGGGATGCTGTGAATTAGAGTCAATGGTTCTGGGGTTCATTGGCAGCTTCATGGGTGTTTGTTATAGAGGGAGTAAGTAAGTAACACAGCTGTGAGTAAACCAAAGGTAGAATGTCAAGAGCCAAGACTGATCGCTAATTTGATTCTGTGCCCTGGAGAGACACAATATAAAGTAATTCTCCAGGGAATAAAGTTTTCATTTTATAGAAATAATTGTCTATATTGCTTCTACTTAATGAAAATGTAAGTTAGTACCCAATTAACTGAGAAATTCTCTCCAAAGGTTTTGGTGGATTTTTCTCCCAAAGTGCTATTTCTGCTCCATTTCACATGACTTACTGAGAAGCATGTTGTTCACTGTGTCTGGACCACAGGGTCAAATTCAGAAAAGACTGGGTCTGATGGTGCTGGGCGGAGTGCACATGATGGTACCAGGGCTGATCCAGATTCTCTGGCAACTCTGGCACTCGCCGGAGGTCAGAGCTCATTGTAGGGGGTCAGACCCAAATTCAAATTCCAGCTCTGCTGCCACTAACCTGACCTGAGGCAAATCCCTTAGTTTGCTTGAGCCTTAGTTTCTCAAATGTCAACTGGAGTGTCTTGGTTCCCTAGGGCTCTCATAATATAAGGCCACAAACTGGGTGCCTTCAGACAACAGAAGTCTATCTTCTCATAGTTCTGAAGGTCAAAAGTTCTGGAGGCTAGAAAGTGTCAGGTCAGCAGGGCGGTGTTCCCTCTCCAGGCTCTGGGAAAGGAATATCCCTTGTCTCTTGCCGCTTCTGGTGGCTGCTGACATTCCTTGATGTTCTTTGGCTTGTAGCTGTATCATTCCAATCTCTGTCTCTGTCTCACCTGGCCTTCTCCCTGTGTGTCCCCGTGGCCTTCTTATAAAAACACCTTCCAGTAGGACCCACCCTGATCCATTTGACCTCATCCTAACTAATGACAGCTGCAAAGATCCTTTATTCCAAATAAGGTCACATTTTGAGTTTCTTGGTAGAAAAGGATTTCAGAGGGACACTATTCAACCCAGTATATGAAGATGACGTATAACAAAAAGGGCCATTATAAGAATTAAATAATACGGATAAAACACCTAGTACAATATAAGCATTTTTCATCATCATAGCATTATCATCATCATCATCATCCATCACCTCAGTGAAAGGATCGTATTTCTAAAAACTTTCTATCCAGCTAGTGAAAGAGACCACAAGTGAAACTGTGAAATAGACCTAGGTTCAAATCTGGGCTGGGCAACCTCCAGTAAATTACTTAACCTCTCTGAGTTTCAGTTTCTTTATCCTCCACATGGATGGAGATATATGCAGGAGTGGGTGAAAGTAGGTTTGTAGTTGTGAGTATACAAAACACAGTTTATTCTTGTATTATTATTTATTAGTTATTAAAGTATTTTCCACACCACCAACAACTATAAACCTACTTTTGCCCACCAGTGTGTGTATCTCCATCAGTGCGGATAAAGAAATCGCATATATATAATCTCCAACCCTTAAATGGCATTTACTATGTGCCAGGCACTGTTCTAAGAGATATACAATTATCTCAGTCAATTCTCAGCACAACCCTGTGAGTTTAGGTATTATTATTATCTTTATTTCACAATCAAGGAAGTCGAATCAGCAAGTATTTTAAGACAGTTGCCCAAGGTCACATAGGAAGTAAGTGATGAAACCAGAATTCAAACTCAGGCAGACTGGCTCTGAATACCTCCAAGATTAAAAAAGAAGATTTAAGAGTCAGATGAGCCCAGAGACACTTCTGGAAGTAACATCACAATGGCTGCCCAAGGAGAACCCCAAGTTAAGTTCAAACTTGTATTGATTGGTGATGATGACACTGGAAAAACTACATTCATTAAACATCATCTGATGGGTGAATTTGAGAAGTATGTAGCTACCTTGGGTGTTGAGGTCCATCCCCTTGTGTTCCACACCAACCGAAGACCTACTAACTTCAGCGTATGGGATACAGCTGGCCAGAAGTTTGGTGGAGTGAGAGATGCCTATTGCACCTGAGCCCAGTGGGCTATTATGCTTGATGTCACTTCAAGAGTTACTTGCAAGAATGTGCCTAACTGGTGTAGAGATCTGGTACAAGTGTGTGAAAACATCTCCATTGTGTTGTGTGGTTATCCACAATAACAAAGTGGATATTAAGGACAGAAAAGTTAAAGGCAAAATCAACTGTCTTCCACCAAAAGAAAATGTATATAACATTTCTGGCAAAAAATAACTACAACTCAAAAAGCCCTTCCTCTGGCTTTCTACACAACTAACTGGAGACCCGAACTTGGAGTTTGTTACCATGCCTACTCTTGCCCCGCCAGAGGTTGTCATGGACCAGCTTTGGCCGCACAGTATGAGCATGACCTACTGTTTCTCAGACCACCGCTCTCCGGGATGAGGCTGATGACCTGTGAGAGACGGAAGCAGAAGCCCCGTGCCAGAAGCCTGATTTAACAGACAACTACCCTGTGATGTCAGTGACGCCCCATGTTGGCCACTTGGTTATGTAGCTAAGCAGAACCTGTCCTTGATTTGGGATGCTGAAGGCAATGAAGGGCTTTGGAGTGAATGTGGCAGTTAAAAAAATATCTTCAGTTTTTGGACCTGCATATTTACTCAGCTGTTTTGGAATGCAGTTGTTTCCTTATTGAGTTGCAAATATGAGACTGCAATAGTCAAATCACAATATTCAGTGGTGAAATGTTGTTCGTTACTGTCATTGCCATTCCTTTTTGTTTAGAATCAGAATAAAGTTGTATTTCAAATATCTAAAAAATAATAAAAATAAAAAAGGTTTAAATAAAACGCTTAGCCAGCACTCAGTATATGTGAAGCAATTAATAAATGGTGATATAGTAACTGCAGCTTCTTCTCCCAACCTTTCCCCTTTTCCTGACCTCAGGGCTGCCTTTCCCCTTTCCTCTTTCTCTCAGTTCAGATGCTCGGGTTGTTACCCCTGTTGACATTAAGCTGGAGCCAAGTTTCCATATTTAAATGTTCAGACTGCTCAAGTTCCACTCAGTTTCCTGGGGTATCTTGCCCTCATTTTATCTTGTTATTCTCTCCAGTGTCCTGTGACCGTGGTCGTTGGAAGGGTCAGAGAAAGGGAGGGAGCCAGAGCTCTCTCTGGCAACTGGTGAACAGTGGGTGCTTCTTTCCTAGGGTGGGAACAGAGTTAAGCAATAGGCTGTGAGACATATCTCAGGAACAACCACCCAAAGGGGCCACCCACTAAACCCAGAACCTTGCGTGCTGTCCTTGGCACAGAGATCCTTGAGAGATCTGTCATGGAACAAAACCTCCCTGAGCATGTGGAACTGCGATGGCATAAGAGGCATAGAGAGTGAGCTACCTCCTGAACATCCATCCTGGGGTGCAGTGGGTTCCCAGCCGGATGCCCTGTTCTCACCTGCCCCACACTGCCCTGAGCAGGAGATGTTCACACAGCTGTAGTGCAATTTTGGAGGACTTGGGATCAACTCCACCCACTGCTAGTCAGGCTCTACCCTCTGGTACCTGATGCAGTAAGAGGAGCAGGAACCCCACCCTAGCCGGGTTCCCCTCCTGCCTCTGACTGTTGCCAGAATCCCAGCATGGACACGGCAGCTGTCACAGAAACCAGTCACCAAGAGGGTATGCGTGCCTACCCAGAATGGGGGTTCTATGTAGAGCCAATGATAACTTAAGCAACTTCTGGGCAAATCTGTTCACTCTTGCCAAACCAACAGCATGAGGACAGGCTTCCTCCAAGAGGTAAAGTGAGGGGCTGCACTTGGCAAATTGTGACACAGGCTGCTGCTGCTGCACCCTTCCACTTTTGGGGTCCCTCGCTCTATCCTCCCAAGGACTTTGTGTCCTTGCGCTATGTGGAAGCAGTCACTCCGTCAAACAGCCCTGCTTCCCTCCTTTCTTCTTCATAAGACATACCTTTCCTCACTCCAGACTTGAGACCTCTGCCTCACTTTGGTAACAATGGAAGTTATTAAAGGAACAAATCCTGCTAATTGGTCAACCAACTATGGGGCTGTACCTCCCAGGTGACTTAACCCAGGTCAAATGTATGAAAATGTGACTTGTGGAGAATTACCTAATCTTTAGCTAATTTTTAAATTTGTTGCTGCTCACCTGTGGGCTGCTAAGATGTAATGAGTTTACACTTGATGCTGTGAGGTGAGGAGGTGTTTCTATGAACTGGTTACTGAGTCCACGAATCCCCCTAACATAAAGTAATAAAATCTTTGTGCTGGGAGCCATGGGGAAGCTGGACAAGTGACCTCGTCCCACAAATGCCTGAGCCCCAGGAGGCATCAGGGCTCAGGCCACTCATGCTTCGTGGGCTCCCTAGCATGTGTGGCCCCGCCGCACATGGCCCTCCCTGGTTCCTTCTCAGCCACTCAGCCCAGATGTCCCTGTAGTCCCCGGGAGTCCTCAAGACTGGTCTGATGGCAACAGGGCTCAGCTCAGCCTAGACATGGTAACAGGGATTCGAAGCTCCCAAGCAGTGATTGTGCCCTCCAGGATGCATAAATTACAACCAACTTCTTTTTCTATCTGTCCTCACTTTGCTTGCTTTTCAATTCTGACTGAAATGCATGGAAAACCTCAGGATTTTCCTTGCCTAATACCCATGCTTGTTGCTATATTATGAATACATACACATATACATACATGTTATTTGTCTACTCCATATATTCAATTTGTCTATTCCAAATACTTCATAAAAATGGAATTATACAATATTTGTGTGTGTGTGTGTGTGTGTGTGTGTGAATTCCAGTTGTACGAGGTAACTGGAATAATCAGATTCATAGAACGGAGGTTACCAGGGGTTGGGAGGAAGGGATGGAGTTAGTGTCAAATGAAGACGGTTGCCCGACATTGTGAATGTGCATATGCCCCTGAACTGTTTATTTGAAATGGTTACAGTGATCACTTTAATGCTATGTATATTTTACCACCAATATATAAAATTATTATTTTATGTATATTAATATTATACATATTAAATACATTATATATTATAATATATACCAGCTCAAATCTTATTTAGATATACTTATATAACTAATTTCAGACAGCTTACACTTTACTTTTTGATCTCTCCTCTTTCATATTGTAGGCCTTGGTCTGGGTCTTTTGTCTCCTAAATATTCCCCAGATTTGGGTTTTACACAATCAAGAGTAGTGCCAAGCTGATAAAAACCCCACAGCCCTCTCCTCCCGCATTCCCCCCCCCCCCCTCTTCTCGGTGCTTTTAAGCAGAAAGCTTTACTAGTTAAAGAAAAAGTCCTTGATTTTCAGTGGTACATTTAATAATTCATAAATCACAAGAGGTTCAAACAGGTTCAAAGTTTAAAAGTTTAAAAGTTTTGCTGGAGCTTTAAAGTTTAAACTGTCAGAGGCTTTGACAAAAAACTTTTCCTGTCTGGAATATTTAAGATTGTTGTGTCATATTATATTCAGGACTCTATTATATGCTCCTCTCCCAAAACGTTTCTCCTAAGAAAATCCCGGATTCGTCGGCACCAAGCATTTTCTTTGTGGCCCTGAGGTCCCGGATCCAGAAGGTCAGCAGGTACAGGGAGCTGGCTGGGGGAGAGGGTGGGGGCTGTGACAACTCCCATTTGGGGGGAAAGCACTTTGTTGGCCAGAATCACCATGGCATAGGGATTTCTCTTTAAAAGAATGAAAATTGTAAAATGAGATCCTGGCAAATGTGTGTAACGACGGTCTTGGCGGAAGACAGTGAGTTGTGTATAATCTGCTATTTCAAAATCTGGAAGCAGAGAGGCCAAATCTTCCGCTGGCCTCCAGCTGACCTCTAATTTTTCAGGCATAATTACTGTATTTGCATGTGCAATTGAGTGTGGTGTCAGCCACCCACGCCAAAGCACTTTCCGCAGTGTTTGGGGACAGGAACAAACACAGTCATTTCCCTCTCAGACTGTATTGACCAAGCAAGCATAGAACATGGATGTCAGTTCTGACGTTCTAGCCTTGGACCCTGACGCCGCATATACTAGGCTGTTTTGCTAATGTCATTCTGTTTCTCAGAAACCTACCATGGTTACCTCTGGCCTTTAGGACTTAGTCATGAACTTTCAGTGTGATTGCGCCTCCCATCAGACTCGCACTGAAGACAAGCAAACTCACCACCTCCCCTCCCACCTGCCTTGCTCACTGCTGCCGCCAACCCTTCCTGTTTGCTGTTGCACACAGCTGGGATTTTCCTTCTCCTTTTCACCACTTTACATTTCTTCAACATGGAATTTCTTCTCCTTTCCCATAGGTCCCAGAAGCCATCAGCATTAACGCCATCAACATCATTGGCATAATCAAAATCTTTCCCCAGGTTCCAGGATTTGGTGACAGGATTTTGTAAATGACCTTGTGACATGAATGTAAGAGTTCTGGACTCCCAACATTGGCACCAGCCTTTGGACAATAATGACCATGCTTTGACACAAATCACCTCCTTTGACCCTAACATCCTCCCATCCACACCTACACCTCCTGTGGAGAGACTTCAACCTGAAGTGCTCTGCTGGCTCCTCCAAGAATTTCTAACGAGAAAACCCAGCACCCTTTTTCAGGTCTCTGCTAGGTGGCCACTTGTTGGCATCTTTCTTCTTGACCCTATTCTCTTGACTTGAATTGACTCATTTCCCCTCTTTTCATGCCTCCCTCCACGACTCGTGTAGGTCTACTTCTCCAGCTCCTCTCCCTCCAGTGTGCGGTGCTCCCCCTTCACTCCATGGTGCTAACCCCTGGTCCGGTTCCTTTACCTGTGGTTTGAGCTACAACCTTTATCCTAGTGACCCTAAGTCTGGATCTCTGCTTCTCAACTATCTCCTGGGCAACAGCTCCACCACCTTCCCATCTCTAAACTGGCTCCCCAGACAAGAGTCCAGCAAACTCAAAAACCATTTACTGATTGCCTGCCCACTGAAATAAAAATCAGTATGATATTTCGTGTTCTTTCTGCCAGTGCTCCTTTTGTATTTCTCAATTACTCAGTTGTCCAAAGTAGAAATCTTGGATTCACCCTGAATGTCTTCCCCCCTCAACTTTCCCATCTGAACTGAGCGTAAGCCCTGTGGCCTGGACACTAGCAACCTCTCTCCCTTCCTCTCACTCTTCTCATCCCCCCACCACTTCCTTCACTCAACCTATTTTCAATATCAACAACTTCTCTCCCTTCCTCTCACTCCCTTCATCTCACCAGTACTTCCTTCATTCAATCTTTCATCATCTCTTGGCATGACCATTGTAATTACCTCCTTTCTGGTTGCTGTCCACATAGTCTTTCCCACATCTAAACTTTTCAAGGTCTACCATGGAAACAGCATGTCATTGCCTGTCAAATGCTCCATTTCCCAAAGCTGCAGCCCATGCTCCCTTCTCAGCCCCCACTGGCCTTCTCAGCTACATATCCCACCACGACCCTCCTCTCTTGCTCTTCACTCTGTGCTCTGGCCAGACCAAACTTTCTTCTATTTCCTGAGCGTGCAGCCTCATTCATATCTTCATACTTTTGAAGTCTCCTACCTACTCTGTGCCTGGTGAGTCCTCATTCCTCCATCAAGCCTAGCTCACCTCCATCATGAAGCTTTTGGGGATTTCTATCAGCAGAAAGATTCACCCCCTCCCTCACACTCCTAGACTGCTATGTCTCACATACAGGGCCTGTCCATTGGACATGCTGCCCTTACCTGTGGGACCCTGACTGTTTACTTTTGATCCCTCAGCACCTGATATAGTGTCTCACTCTGCAGGTGCCAATTTCTCCTCTGATTGAATTAAATCTCATGGCACCAAATGACACCCTCTGGATAGCTAAATGTAGTTAGGAGTAATAATTCTTAACATAATTCTTAACTCAGATTCTTTGTTCCCCTCTGGCTGCAGCCTGATAAAATGTTCACTATTCCTGTATGATAAGTTTGAAGAGAAAAGAAAACAGGAAAAATTTCATGTAGATGAATCCTCTCTCCCCAGCCAACTCATCTACCTTTCTCTGTGGGTTGTAAAATCCATTTATCCAGCCGCACACGTTTTAGGTATCATGTATAATGTTCTGGTTTTTACTAGAGTGGCTATAAATTATTTTATGCTGACACCATACAGATATTTGTATGGCTCATGGAGAGCTCTGTAGTTGAATCTCCGTTCTGGCAAGTGAATTAGGATATCTTAGAGAAATATAGGCATTGTGATATTTCTGGGTAGGTTTTCCTTTGCTTCAGTCTATGGGGAGATGGCATAAATTATTCTCATATATTTCAGGCTTTGAAGTCAGACAGACCAGGGTTTAAATTCCCACCCCATCAGCATGTGACCTGTAGCATGTCATTTCACCTCTCCACCCCAGTTTCCTCATCTATAAAATGGAAAAAGTGACGCCTCACAGGGTCATTGTAAAGATTAAGTGAGAGCATTTATCACATAGGAAGCCTTCAATTGTTGCTAAGGTAAGTGCTTGAGTGTTAATGATTGACCCTTAATGCTATAGATTGCCCTAAACATTAGCACAGGAAGTGCTTTGCATATTGTGTAATTATACATGCACACCCACACAAAGGAATATGTAAATATATACATAAATAAAATTCGTGTGTATCTGTATATTATATATATTTATATGTGTGTGTGTTTGTATTGCCTGTAACAATATATAATCCTTGCATTAACCCTATGACGTAGGTACTATAATAATCTCCACCTTGCACTGGAAGAAACTGAAACAGATTAAATAACTTGCCCAAAGTCACACAGTTGATAAGTAACAGACCTGGAATTTAAGTCTAGGCAATATAGAGTCAAATACCATGCTCTTAACACCAATTAAAATGTTCCACAATGCCTCAATGCACTCTTCAAGTCAATAAATAGTAACTGTCATCACCATTGCCATCGCCATCGCCACCATCATCGCTGGCAGCCTCTGGGGTGGCACCAAAGGTCAATCCATTATCATGCTAATACTTGGGCGGTAGGAAATACTATCAAGGGAGACCTTGGGATTTCAAAAGGGTCCAGCCAGGATACAAACTGGCACAGTCAGAATGTGTGGCCTCGGCACAACTTCATCCCATTGTTTGGTACCTTTCTTCTTTTAGATGGAGAAAGAGACCAGTTGATTCCTGCCTCCCAACCAACTCTAGTCAGACGGTGAGATTTTGTAATCATGTCTGTCTCAGATCACGGCCCACAGAAATCAGACATGGAAGCATTTGCTTGGGTTGTCTAACACTCACATCCTGAGCCAGGAAATGAGAACTTCTAATCCAGGGTCACTATTCTGTTATAAAAATCAAAATTATTTGTAAAATATATAAGTGGAATTGCATGCTTCTTAGGGCCATGTGCTTATTTACCAGAAATTGTATTTCTCCTGTGTGTTCTGTTCTTCCCTGTTAGCACTACGTTTACTGAATGTCCTCCTTTACCTATTTTCCCCAAACTCGCCGTCCAAGTATGTTCTTCGCATTTACCTCTATGAATGGTCTTTGTCCTCTGTAGTCCGTGCAAAATATGCTTCCTGAAATGTTTTTGCTTTTGGAATCAGGCAGATCTGCCTTTCAATACTGACTCAGTTTGGCATTAGGCAAGTTGCCTTCTCTAGACCTAAGTTTTTGTGAATGTGGAATGGGTGTGATAAAAAAGCCAACTTGATAGAGTTGTTGTGATGATCGTCTGCAATAACTCTCACTCACTGAGAATTAACATATGTTGGTTACTGTGCTAGGTGCTTTTTCCCAAGCTTGCACACAAAACTGCTAAATAAATAATAATTTTAAAAAAAGAGATTACAACCCTGGCTGGTGTAGCTCAGTGGCTTGAGCACGGGCCTGTGAACCAAAGGGTCGCCAGTTCAATTCCCAGTAAGGCACATGCCTGGGTTGCAGGCCAGGTCCCCAGTAGGGGGCACATGAGAGGCAACCACACATTATGTTTCTCTCCCTCTCTTTCTCCTTCCCTTCTCTCTCTAAAAATAAATAGAAATCTAAAAACAAATTTTTTTTAAAAGAGAGATTATAATGTCCTATTTGGCACCCAACCTCTTTGTAGGAGGTACATCTCCACCCTGATGGAAGGGAATGAAGACCATCTCATCTGTCAGACCCCCACACAGAGCACCAAGACACAGGCGTTGTCTCATTTAATCCTCCCAAAAATCCTACAAGGAGGGTATTGTTTCTATTCACATTTTACAGATAAGGAACTGAAGTGACTTGCCCAAGGTCACCCAATGAATACGTGGCAGAGGGATAAAATTAATTACCATGCACTATAACAATAAAAAAGTAGCAATAACAACAATAACAATTAGTGGTTATTGAGCAGTCACCATGTGCCAGGCACTATTCTGGAAGCTGTACATGAATTATTTCTTTGAATCTTCACATCAACTCCATGAGGTAGACACTATTCCTAAACCTGTTTTTACAAATATGTAGCTTGAGAGGGAAGTGTACTAAGTGATTTGCTAAAGGTTGTGTGGTTGGTCAATTGAGAGTCAGAACTTGAAAGCTGGCAGTCTGAATGTGGAGCTGGAATTTGTTCTATGCTGTCTTTCTAAAAGGGCTACCATGAAACATGCATATGAAGGGCTTAGCCCAATGCCTTGGCATATATATTTTTTTCAACATAGTAATTCGTATCACTAATACACTGATAGTCAGTATTTTAATATTATTATGCTTTGTAAGACATCTCTTCGCTCATCTGTAGAATATGATCTTCAAGCAAAAATCTGAGTGGACAGGAGCCCATATTCTTTGATTTACTTGATCTTTGCTCATCTTAACTGCCTTCTGTAAATGTCAACAGCAAGGTGCCCATCCTAATCCAGGTATGTCATTATCCCAAGTTTTCTCTTCCAGAAGCCTTTCAAGTGAAATGATCCTACAAATCACTTTTGCTTTCTGCATCAGCTCTGTCTCAATTTTCTATTGTTGTATTAAAAAATTACTCCAAATTTAGTGGTTTAAAACAACACATATTTATTATTGAACAGTTTCTGTAGTCCAGGAGTCCAGGCACAGCTGAATTGGGTCCCCTGCTCAAGGTCACACAAGGCTGCAGTCAAAGTTAACTAGGTTGCATTCCTTCTGGAGCTTAGAGTCCTCTTTCGAACTCATGTGGTTGTGAGCAGAATTCAGTTCCTTGTGACTATAGAACTGAGGGCCCCAGGCTTCCTCCTAGATATTGGCCATTCCCTGGGCCTAGAGGCCCCCACAGTTGTCATCTATGTGGCTCTCTCCACAGGAAGTCCACATCCAGACTAGCTTCTCCAAGGCCAGCAGGAAAATCTCTCCCACCCATCTGCTAAGATGTCATCTTAGAGAACAAAGCATAATTGTGGGAATGACATCCTATCACCTTTGTCATATTCAATTGGTTAGAAGCAAATCGTGGGTCTCATGCACACTCAGGAGGAGGGAATTACACAAGCTCGGTGATGGGGGGTCACTTTAGAGTGTAGCCACCATAAGTTCCCTGACTTCAATTTTTATTTCCCCCCACTTTCCTCAATTTCATTTTCATCCCCAAAGAACACCACTTCTTTCTTACTGTGTCTGTAAAATTCTAAGATCTACTCTTCCTCTTTCTTCCACATTTGTATAAAAGTAGGGGGCCAAACCTACTTTTTTAACAGCTTTATCAACATGCAGTTTGTTTACCATAACATGCAGTGTTCCACCCAGTGTACACCTCCGGAGTTGTGCAACCATCACCATAATATAATTTTAGAACATTCTGCATCACCCCCCCAAAAAAAACTTCATACCCTTTAGTAATTACCTCCCCCTATTTCCCATATTCCCCTCAGCTCTAGGCAACAAAGAATCTAGTTTCTGTCCCGGAAGATTGGCCTGTTCTGGACATTTTATGCAGGAGCCATACACTACCTGGTCCCTTAAAACTGGCTTCTTTTACTCAGCATGACGTTTTCGAGGTTCATCTGTGTTGTAGTATAAACAGTATTATTATGGCTATATAGGGTGTTTAGAGTGCTGTAGACAAAACAGCCAGGAAATGGATGATTTTAGCTTATAAAAATAGAATTAGAATAAGAATCCTTATTCGTATTTACACCTCACAATTTTTTAATGAGAACTTATTGTACATAAGGCCCAGAGGGAAGAAAACATACGTCAGAGTCAGACATTGCCCCCCAAAGATACCAAAGATTCAGGAGCTCAGGGTGATAAAGGAAAAGACAAATCCACCACTCATACACCGGAGGTCTGACTGGTTATTCAGCACACATGAACATCAGAGGAAGGAAAATGCAGAGTGAATTTTCAACTCACTAGGATAAAACGGTAGTCTCTCTAAGATGTGAGATGTTTTTAGGAAAAAAAACTAAAATAATATTAACGAATACACTTTGCTTTTAGTCACAAGGAGCTTGATGATCTTTGAGATGGGGCAGGAGTTGCTCTGCAAGCTGTCACACGCTGCGCGAGTAGCAGGGACCACCTTGCAAGCCCAGTCAGAGAAGTCCTGGGAGGGGCTGGCGTTCCCTCTCTTGCCATCGGCCCCAGTGGTCCCACTCTGCAGTGATGTGCTCGTGAGTGTGTGCTCCAAGCCCAGAGGAATTTCACTGTGACTTACCAATTTTTCACCGACCCCAAGGTCAGTCTTTGAATATTGAAATCACTTCTGTTTAGACAAGCTGAGGAATGAGGAGACTAAACGGTTCCTGTCAGCAGGAGCTAACCTGTATGTGGGAACTTTGGATATTTCACTTAAGGACAAGTTCAAGAATCCTTAAAATTAAGAGATATCTATCGCACCAGCTGGAAAGAACAGTAAGATAATGAAACATTTACCACAAATGTAACATTCATAGTGTTTCCAAACATTCCTCTGGGATAAGCAAGAGTCTTACTCAAGATTTTCAGTCAGGGCCCCACGACTTCAAACTCTGGTCATGGAGCAAAGGCCAGAGTCTGGGCCAAGGGGCCAGCTCCTGCCATGGCCAGCAGCCTGGGCCTCCCCTTACCAGCTTCTGGCTACATTGGAGGGGGGCTGTCCTTGAGGAGCAGGGCTATGGGGGCCTCAGGAAGATTCCTCACTCCTCAGCCCCTCTCCCACCTGGCTTGCTGAAATTCCACCCTTAGAAATTTATATCTTTACTCCAATGCAAATACTCCTGGGAGAAGAAACACATCTTTTATCATCCATTTACACCTCAGTGCAAATGTGTTTATCAGAGCTTTTGCCAAAGAGTCTGTTTTTAGAGGGGAGGAGGTAAAAGGAACTAAGAACAGAAAAATGCCTGAGGATGAAGAGAGAGTACCCAAACACACAAAAAGACAGAAAAGGAAGACAGACAGCATACACCAAAGACAAATGAACTTGGCCTCTTCCCGGGAGTGCCTGCCTGAGAGGATGAGGGGCAGACACAACCTCACTAGGATCAAATAAAGAGAAGAAGGGTGTGAGGCAATCACCCAGATGTGGAGGAACCCCACACTGCGCTCTGGCTAGAAGAGCAGGGACCAGGACCTGGCCCTGGTTTGTACTCGGTGCCTGTCTTCTCCAGAGAGACAGTCTCCCTGAGAACAATAGCACTTTGAGGAATTTACCTATGCTGCCCAAACAAAGGAAGAGGAAGCCCACACCTGCCTTACTAATTCCCGGGAGTGCTTTGTTCCACGTTAGTCCACTGCCAAGAGCTTCCAGCCCACTTACTCACACATAGTCTTCTTGCATTCAAAGAACGTGAGCACGGTCTGTCTAACAGAATGTGGTCTTGCAGCCCGCGAAGAAGGAGCTGCTCCCCAGCACTCACACCAAGCTACTGTTTCAGATCTCGCGACAAGGTGGCCCGCCCCCCACATCTGGCGAGACAATTTCATATTCGTACAACATGGCTTCACAACACTCAGAAGGGATTAAAACTCAGAGCCATCAAGTTCCACCAGGGGTCAGGGAATCTAACCCAAAGTCATTTTAAAATTAATTGTTTAAAAAAAATTCTCTCGGCTTCTTATAGTTGGTACTATTCCTGAGCCAAGTCTCTTCGATAAGCCCAAATTTTCTGAACTTAGAGTCAGTTTAGGTTACTGGTGACAAACCCACAGGTAGTTGGACTTTCTCTGCATACAGACCAAACCTGGGACATATGGATCAGGATGGCAAGTCAAGAGAGACATTGAACATCCGCCCAGGCTCTGCACATCCACATCCTTTTTTAAGCGGTAGGTGTTTAGATATTTCTTTTTCAAAAAATAAGTGAATTGCTATGCACCAAGGAGAGTGAAAGATTCACAGGATGCTCCCCCCCCTGCCCCCCCAGGGATCCTGCCTGCAGAAAACACAGTTTAAAAGCCTGGGAAAGGAAGCTCCAACTCTCTTTAATTTGCTTAACATTCAATTCTCATTCTAGATAATTTCATTTGAGGAGAAAAATGCCTACCTTATCACCTCGTGTTAAAAGATCTCCCTTGTAAATGAAAGTTAAATGAACTGTAAAACCTATCATAAAACACTTCATATGGCTTCAGTCACTCCATGAGCCAAACTATGCCTCAGGCACACAAAATTATACCTTGCACATCTTTTCAGATGCCACAAGAAGCGTATATTGAGAGCATTCCTTTTTCTCACACCACTGTTTTTTTAAACCTTTCTTTTTTTAGTTAAAAAGATTAGACAATCAAATTATATTTCTCTTCCTAGAGAGGACTGGCTCCGAAGTGCTTTTTAAAGTGTGTTTGTGGCATCTGAAAGTCCCCTACCTCCCACACTCAAGTTCTAAAGTTTGAAAGAATCATCATTTCCAGTTTGATGTATATCCAAAACAGAGAACACAATGCAAGGGAGTGTGTGCCATATTTCACTCCACAGTGGAGTCACGGTTTTCTCTTAGACATGGTTTTAGCATAAAGTAAATTGTATTTCCAGGATCACTGCCAAACGCAACAATACAAATAGTGATGACCAAAAACAGCAAAATGCGAGTGAACCAGAAGTGATGATGTTTCATAAGGAAATCCCATAAATGTTAATATGCTTTGGTTTTACTTGAAGATTAATTAATTAAAGCAGGTTGGCAAAGTCTCAGCATATAGAACTGTACTAGAAGTGAATTCAATAGAAACCCAATGGGGATACAAATAATTATTCAATGTTCTTAATGCAAATGATGAATTGTATCTCAGCAATCAATTATTCTAAAAATGAAGTGCCAGTCTTTTTTTATTTCTTATTTTGCGGGGCAAGAGGAAGCAGTATTGGCTAAATACTTAATAGTGACTATTTTCCAGAACTTCTAAGTTACTCCACTCCTGGACTGTAAGGATTTCTAGCAAATCAGCATCAAATCATTCATAAAGCATCCATATGAATTTGCCCCCCTGTGCTCTTCAGCGGAGCAGAGGTGGGGAAGGGGCCACTTCCGTACAGGAACTTCACTAGGTTATTGCATGATTTTCTCATGTAACCTCACAACGGTATGAAATATGTACTATCATCTTTATTTTACAGGTAAAGAAATTTAAGTTCTGAAAGGTTAATTAAAGGTTAATTATTGGAAAGGAAACAAATAGGGGCTATAGAAGGGTATTCCTCTGTATAGCCTACTTTACTCAAGAAATTCAAGTGCAGGCATTGACTTGGCTTAAAATTGCTTTATATAACCACTGTGTTCTCCTGAGTGATGCTACTCTGAGGCTGGACACGTGGGTCTCAGGCTTATAAGCATCATATCTTTGCTGGTGTAGTGTTTTCCAACATGAGGAAGAAAAGATTTTGAGCAGTACCATAATATGAGACTTCTTTACTGAATTTTTAAAAAGTTACTCTTTCTCATTTCTCTTTTTTTAAATTGAGGTAAAATTAACCATTTAAAAATGTACAATTCAGTGGCTTCTGGTACATTCACAGTGCTGTGCAAACCTCATTTCTCTTTCAATCCTTCAGACTGAGTCAAGGAAAAAGTCTCAATAGTGCTGGTATATATTTAATAGTTCTCTAATATTTGATCACTTCCCTTTTTAAATTTTTTAATTCTCACCCAAGGATATGTTGAGAGAGAGAGAGAGAGAGGAAGAAACATCGATCGGTTGCTACCTGTACATGCTCCAGCCAGGGATCAAACCCATAATCTAGGCATGTGCCCTGACCGGGAATGGAACCCTTAACCTTTTGGTGTATGGAACAATGCTCCAACCTACTGAGCCACCTGACCAGGGCAAAAATTTCCTTTAAAAAAAAGAGAGAGAGAAAGCAGACTTTGAACCTTTGATAAATAAGCATAAAACTAGAATATGATAACATAAATTTGGTGTTTTATTTGTATTTATTTTGTATTAGCCCTGAATTTCTACTTATATAGTAACAGAATTTTCTTACTAAATAAATACTTAAGTAAAATGGTAAGCTGATTTAAAGAAAAAGTTTAGGTAAATAATAGTGTTGGTGATACACAGATGGAGGAAAACATGACAAAGGAGGTGCATGAGTGACAGAAGATCCAGAACGCTCTTTTGGCAGTCGGACAGAAAGCAACTGGAAGAGTCAGGTGGTGAATGTTTAGAAGAAAGAAGTTGGGCAGGACAAAATGGCCAATCAAAACATCACAGGGACGAGAGCCTATGGCTTGAGAAGGTGGAATCTAACAATAAATTCTAGAATGTGGGTCAGACCTGAGTCTTTCCTGTTGGAAGTCCACTGGCCAGCCTACCTTCTGCTGTGGTTCCGAAGTTATCCACTCTGGGAATTACAGAACATTACGCTGTCTCAGAGCAGCAGCGGATTCACCCTCACACTGGGCATGAGAGTAAAGGCCAGCAAACCATGAGGCCTGTTTTCATGGAAGAAAAGCAGGAAGGAAGCCCAGAGATGGATCCAGAGAGCTGAAAGTGTGGGCCATGCTTCACAACTGCTGGCTGTAATATAAGGAGACATTCAGTCTCCCAGATAACTATTCAGGAAGGTGGTAAGGAAGCGAGGTAAGGCCAGGGCCCTGCAGGGTGATCTTTAGTGCAGTGCTTGTCCTTCTGCCCTCAGGCTTTGAGATGAAGGCTTGCAGTCAGAGCAGCGATGTGGGAGTGTACACATGTAGTGAGTTGTCTTCCCTCCCATAGATCCACTCTCAGGGCCCATTCGTGCAGGAAACGGACTGCATGCCTCAGAAGTGAGGCTCTGCTGCTGGAAGATCCTTCTCCGCCTACAAATCTGTTTCTAATGATTCACCATTTGTAAATGGAACTCCCATCCCAGGCTCTTCATTAGTAAGAGGTTATCAAGAAGAAAAATGGGGCACCCATCTGGAGATAAAAATCCCTGATGCCTAACAGATTGTCAGGAAGATTTCCAACCCACTAGATTCGAAGACAATGCCTGTGCATACACACACATGCACTCCAGAGCTAGTCTTAGCCAGAATCTTCATTCATTCTAGGTACCCCACATATATTAGACTATCTACTGCATGAAAGGCAAAGTTTCTCCTTTTAAAATGCAAATATATTTCAAAGAAACAATACTTTAAGCTACCAGCTCTGTACAAATTGGTCTAACAGTGTGATATGATGCTTTCTGCTACATCTTGGAGAGAGCAGATACACTGAGAAAAATGAGAGTTTGATCCATGGAAATTGCACTTCCCTCCAATCACATTTCTGTGATTCCCTTACTGCAAAATTTGTCTCAAGAGTTGTCCCTTTTCCATGGCTTCATCTTTGTACTCACACCTACCTGGCAAAGTCACCTGTGACTTCACATGTCAAACCCAGTGGTCACTTTTCTGTCTCCCCGCTTCTTGACTCCTGGCAGCAGGAAACACCATCAGACTCTCTAATTTGAAACACTGGCTTCTGTGACATTAAACACTTCTGATTTTGATCTCCACTCACAGGCTGCTCCCTCCCAATCTCCTTCCCTTCTGTGCTACTTCTAAAAGTAGGAGAGCTGCAGAGCCATCCCTCCACTCTTCTCCATCTCCAGTCTTGCTCTGGGTGATCCATCAAGTCCTGAGGCACTGAATGCCATTCCTAGGCTGACAACTTCAAACAAATATCTCTAGTCCAAACCCCTCTGCTGAGTTCTGGACTCAAATCTTCAACTATCTAGTTGATATCTCTAATTCTATGTCTAATAGGCATTTCAAACTTAATCTGTCCTGCACAGAACTTTGATTTCTCCTCCCTTATTTCTTCCTCTGTCTTCCTCTTCTCAATAATGGCATCAACATCCAACCAGTGTCCCAAACAAAACCATCACATCTTGTCAAGTCTCTTTTCTTCTTGCTGGTCTCCTCATTTCTGTTCCTCTCTTTGAAATTCTCCAATGGCTTTTCATCTCAAATAACATTTAAATTCTGATCTCAGTCTACGATTTGCCCATCCATCTACCTCTGCATGACCTCTTCTCCTCCCACTTCCCCTCTGTTCACTCCACTCCCTACACGCAGCCACCCCCAACACACCACGTGCACTTCCACCCCAGTGCCTCTGTACCCAGTTTCCTCTCCCTGGAGCATCCTTGCCTCATATATCAGCATGGCTTACTTCCTCACTTCTTTGCTCAAATATCACCCCATCAAAGAGGACTTCCCTGATTATCTTATCTAGAACTAGACATCCCTGTCACTCTTTATCCCCTCATGAGGCATAACTTTACTTCACTATCACTACCTGACATGTGTTGTTTATTACTATCTGTTCCTCTCCATGGGACTGTAAGGTCTAGGAGAGTAGGGACTTAATCATTTTTTTCCCCTGCTCTATCCTCAGAGTCTAGAAGAGTGCCTGGCACATAGTAGGTGTTAATTAATATTTGTGGAATTAATTCATAAATCTTTTTTCTTCTTTTCCTCAACTCTTCATGTTCAATTCATCTGAAAAATCATCCTTTCATCTCAATTTCAAATCCACCCAACTTTATTGTCATTTAAATCATCATCATCTCTCACCAGGACCACTGCTTTGCATCCTGCCTGGCCAGGCTGTTTCCTCTCAAAAATACCTTCTCCAAACTGCAGCCAGTGATTTAAAAAAAACTAATCAGGCCACTTGTTTAAAACCTGTGAGTGGTTCCCAGTGCTCTTTGAATAAAAGTAAAAACCTTTAACCCTGGTCTAAAGGCCACACATGACCTGCCACTATCACCCTCTCCCATCTCACACTCTCTCTTCCTTGCTTGTGAAGTTTCAGCCACATAAGACTTCTTCCTATTTCTTGAACACACTAACTTTGTTCCAGCCCCAGGGACTTTGTATTTGCTGTACCTCAGACAGCTCTTCCCCAGATAGCCACGTGACTGGCACCTTCTTTTTATCCAAGTCTCAAATTGTCACCTTCTGAAAGAGTGATCTTCTTAGCCACTCATCTAAGCTTAGCTTGATACCAGTCACTTTGTTTCCTATTATAGTGCTTGATTTTCTTCATAACACTTAATGTTGCTTATTTGCTTGTATATTTTACTGCCCTCTCCAATAAAATATTCTGCTTTGTTTTCTACTGTATTTCTAGTCCAGGATATTATATAAATCTTGGCGTTATTATTATTAGCAGTACTAAATAGTTATTTGCACATAAATAGTTATTCATTGACTTTGTTAAATTAAATTAAGTTGGGTAGCTTTTAAATTTTTTTCTTGGATAAGTAAATATACAACTGTTCTAAATTTTGAGTTGCTGATATTGTTATTTTGTATTGGTCAAACTAATAAAGGGTAGCAAACTAATAAATGGTAGCAAACAGAACCTAAGGGGCTTAGACCAATCAAAGTATATTTTGCATTCATTTCTCTGTTTAATGAAGGAGTGATGTGAGTAGCATTGTACACAGTGATTCCAAGACCCAGGTCCTTCCATCTTGTGGCTCTACCATATCCAACCTTCAAATTTTCCACTGAATTTTCTTCACCTGACTAGTCAGCACACAAAAAGAAAGAGGAAGCCAAGGATCTTTTTGGAGATGTTGGGGGCCAGGCCTGGAAATGGAAGACATCACTTTCACCCACATTTCATTAACCAGAACTAATCATGTGGCTCCAACTTAACTGCAGAGGAGGTCCTTTGAATAAAAAGCTGCCTAGGAAGAGGACTCAGGATGGGCAAGCATCTGTTCCACCTCTGCAGCACTGCAGTGTGTTCTGCAGACAGCACCGTGACTTCCAGGTGTCTGCCACATGAATGAGTTTGATCATCACCTTTTACGTCCTCGAGATTCACAGGAACTGACAAATCAACCTCAGCAGAAAAAAAGACCCGAAGTTCCTTGCCCTGTCAGAGCAAATGGACATGAAACTCTGCCAGGGCAAGCTCAACCCTTCAGCATGTGTGTCTCATTCCTAGGAGCACAACGTTTGAGCCCCGGTTCTATTCACATCACCAACCCAAACTTACAATCTTTAACAGCTAACTTGAGCCTCTGAATTTCAAGGCCTTGTTTCTTGCTAAGACAAGTGGGTTTTGAGAGTTGGTTTTAAGGTAATTCATTTTTACTAGTGGCTTCTCTCTTTTAGCTTGTCTTAGATGTGAGCTAACTATTTGTGTTTGGCTATACACAATATCTTACCACATATCTTGAGATACATGATATCCGGTATCGTGGGAAAGAGGCTACATGAACCATTTATCAATAGCTCAGCCAGAGTGGGAACAAATTCAAATAGACAGCTGTACCATGTTCTAAAGGAGTGGATTTGAATACTTTTCAATTTGTTGTGAATGAAATCTGATGATAGCAGGCCACAGGTCCTAGTAAAGACATTATTCCTTTCTTGGTTTAATCTCATTCACCTTGAGCTTAGTGTGTGATCTGCATCTCATAATTGTTTCACTTAAGCAACTAATGGAAATTACAAGGCCATAAAGATAAGGAACAAAGGTATATTTAAAAAACAATGTAGAATTTTATAAAGGAAACAAAAAGATTCAAACCCTAGCCACACTCTAAGAACAAGTATGAGGGCATAAAGCAAAACACATGAAAATAAGTGTGTGGAATCTGATATGGTTCTGATTTTGTTCATTTCTTTTATAAAATTAAATACCAAAATACATCCAGCTAGACACATTCAGGAACAAAAAGCAGATAAAAGAGACCAGTTGAGGAGATAAGATATATGTAAGTAGAAGAACTCTATAACAACCTTAAGGCAATTTTCAATTTATTTGAAGTAATTTGATGAATGCAGACCATAGGCGGAAGCATTACACATAAAAGACCAAGTGCTTTGGAGTGGGTGAGGGCAGGAAGTCTTCAGGATCCTGAAGGAAAGGTATCATGCAGACTGGGGAAGAAGGGAGGCGACTCTTCAGGGAGGGCACAGCATAAGACAGACATGAAGATGGAAGCCTGTGAGTAAAAGAGAGACAAAGAAAACTATTTGCTGAGGTAAGGCATGTGTAGTGGGATGCTCTGTGAGAGAAAATGGGAAAATGACTTATTGAAGAAAGCTCACTGGCTAAGGAGTCCAGACTTGAAGTGATCAGAAATAGAGCAATAGTGTAGGGTCTTAATCAGGGGGGAGAGATGATGAAAGCAGTGATAAATCTGGCAGCAGTCTGTGGGATACACTGAAAGCGAGGAGACTAGTTAAGAGGCTGCCGCAGTAGTTTATATGGGACTTGATAGGGATGTGGCTCTGAGGGGTGGGGCTGAAACTGAGACCCAGGGACAAATACAAGATGGAAAGATGCTTGTAAATGACTGGAAACAAGAAGTGAAGGAGAAGAAATGAATCAGAACCCTGGGGTGAGGCAGTGATGGTGGCATTGAACAGTAGGAATTTATGAAGTATATAATGCATCTTTCAGATTAAATTGTGTAACATTTATTACTGAGTTAGTCATCATGAAGTATTTTTTGTAATTTCTAATTCTCATACACATGGTTAAAATTAAAGTCAATATTCTTGTTGGCTTTAGTTTCATATAACTTTGAAATTTACAAAGTTGAAGGGATTGACAATACACATCAAAATAGAATACAGTTGCCAGATCATGTTTTAATCTATAACAGAATGGCAGAACGGCGCTACATGTAATCAAAATATATTTTAGTAGGAGAGGCAGTCAGAGCTCAAAATCAAAATAGTTCTTGAATAAGTATAGCTGGTATGAGACAGCTAATTCATCTTTAAAGTATCATGTTAGCTTTTTACCTGACATTTTATGCTTTTTTATAATGACTTCTGTAGCAAACAGAAATTGGTGCAACTGATGCCAAAAAGCAAAGAAAAATAGACACTCTATCAGAGTAAGGTAGACACCAGGAAAGATGTTAAAAAACTGGTGAAAAGCAAAGCATGCAAATTTCAGGAAGAAAGAAATGTCTGTATGTGAAGTGAATGTAAATAGAAAGGTCAGCCAGCAGCAAACGGGCAAGCAGAAGTGTGAGCGAAGCCTCCACAGCCACCAGCAGAGGATTTTAGAAGTGAGAAAGCTGTGGTCAACAGAAGTGAACTGGAGACCTGAAAATTAGAAATGTGTGAATTAGCATAAAATAAAATATTTAGCAGAGAGACTTTAGCCTTTGACACAGTCAAAAGTAGAATCTTTCCTCAGATTCATGAGCCTCCAGTGTACCCCAAAAGTGCAAACTTCAGGCCAGAAGAAAGGTGGCATCAGTCACAGTGCTGCAGGAGAGAGCCAATGGGAACATGAGGAAGTTCTGCATTAGAAGAACTATGTCCAGGATCTCTGCCATGGTATTCCCAAGGGCAAAGACTGAAGAATTAAATAGCTCCCAACCAGCAATCCCACTTCTGGGTATATATCCATAGAAAATGAAAACAAGATCTCTAGGAGAAATCTGCACTCCCGTGCTCATTGCAGCATTATTCGCAATATATGGAGACAACCTAGGTTGTCTGTCAACACACACATGATTAAGCAGATATGATACATATGAATATTCATGCATATGAATGTTATTCAGCCATGAGAAAGAAGGAAATCCTGCCATTTATGACAACATGGATAAACCTCGAGGATATTATGCTAAGTGAAATAAGTCAGGCAGAGAAAGACAAATACTGTATGATGTCACTTATATGTGGAATCCAAAAAAGTTCCACTCATAGAAACAGGGTACAAATATGATATCCAGGGGCTAGAACTAGGGGAAATGGGGAACTGTTGGTCAAAGGGTATAAACTTTTAGAAGATGAATAAGTTCTGGGTATCTAATGGACATTTTGGTGATTGTAGTTGATGATACTGTATTATATATTTAAAAGTTGCTAAGAGGGTAAGGATTAAATGTTCTCACCACAAAAAACAAATGGTAATTATTTGACATGACAAAGGTGCCAGCTAACACTATGGAGGTAATCACTTTACAACATATAAGTGTATCAAATCAACACATTACACACCTTAAACTTACAACATAGTCTATGTCACTTTTATCTCAATAAAGCTGGAAAATAAAACAAAATGTTCCCAAAATTTGGGTGCATAAATGAGATTATAGAAAGAGAATGTTTGGAATTTATTTGGAATTAAAGTATAGATGAGGGATTTCTAGTTGATCTCCAATATCTAACCTTCCCTTCCTGCTCAGTAACAGAATTCTCAAATGTCAGCAGGGCACATCACTGCCTAAAATAAAGGCTATATTTCCCAGCATCTCTTGCACTGAGGTGTATCCATCTGACTCATTGTTGGTCAATGGATTACAAGAGGAGGTGGTATGTATAAATTCAGGAAGTGTCTTTAAAAAATGGGAATATGCCCTATTCTTGTGCTTTTTTCATTCCTGGTCACTGAAATGAAAGTACAATGGCTGAGACTCGAGAAGCCACTTTAGACCTCAAAGGGAAAGCCATATGTTGAGGATGGTGACACAAGACTACAGGAACCTGGGTCCCTGGTAATAATGGAACCGTTGCACCTACCATAGAAAATGCTTACTTGAAAGTGAGAGAACTATCTTGGCAGAGTCCCTGATACTTACCTAACCAAAAAATTTACCTCTAGGATAACTAGAACTTACAGATGCAGAACAGGCTCAACCAAACCAAACTGGTAGGAGGCTCCCAGTGCTATGGAAACAGACAGGATCCTTTCAAAGCAACTATTAGGGTAAATTTTATCAGCCTTGATGAACGTGAGTTTTAGATTGACACTGAGAAAAAAAGGGAAATAAGTTAAACAAATCACCTAATTAAACAACTGACCAGGTATGGGCTTGGGGAAAGTGATGGGAACATATGTAGCACATTCTAAGCTTAAAACACCCAAAACAGAAAAGTGGTCTTTGGCTCTTGAGCTGAAAGTAAGGGGCTTTACATAGAAATCATTAAGAGAAAGCAAGTCATCAATGCACTAAGAGTTTCCCATTTACAAACATGGGAAAGGATGGAGGATGCTGCCTGAAGACACTGTATGTCAGGCACTTAATCAACAGCAACCTTGGAAACTTCTTGCAGGGCTAAGAAAGTACGGTAGAATTTTTCTGAGTAGAAAGTTCACAGTTAAATCATGACTGTGTTGCTACAGGGTCTTACCATAAGCTAAAAATCTATGACATGAAACCAAAAACGTTAAATGAAAGTGAAGCAACCACAAAAACAAGCTGGCCAGAAAAATGGTAGACCTCATTTCATCACACCAGTGGATGAGACACAATTTGATAAGGTGGGAGGGCCCAGCCTGGCGATCAAACAAAGGGCTGCTCTTTAGAATTCACAAACAAAGGAAATATCATGGTCTTGGCTTTGAGTGCTAGATAAGAATGTACTTAGATAGTAGTTTCATAGGAACCACTATGTAATAGTTGTTACAACACAATTTAGTTCCACATTCTGGCAGAAAACCCGAAAACTCCATTATGCCATTACCCAGCTTTAAAAAGGGAACTGTGACCAACCCACAAGCAGTAAATTGGAAAGAAAGGGGAAAAAATGTTCAAAGGAATCACACAAAGAGAAATGAACTGAGAAAGCCAGGCTGTTGCTCCAACATTACTAGAAGCCCAAGAAAACTATTTACAATGAATTAAAAAATCTGTTTCTTTAAAAAAAAAACTATATGGCCATTAACTGTAAAAAACAAACAAACCAACAAAAACCACCTCTACTTTTGGAGGAATATCTTTTTTTCTTTTTTTTTTTAATGTGAAGGTTGAGCAACTGAGAGGAGCAAGGAGATAGAGTGTGAAGGACAGGTGTAAACCAGAAATTGGGCAGGTAAAACAATGGTAGACCTGCTAGGGAGCTTCAAACACGAGTAAGCGAATATGGAAGTTTGTCTGGAAGTCTGTAGGACCCCTTTTGATCATGGTGCTAAAGATTCGATTGAAGATGAAAGGAGGAAAGAGACTAAATGGAGTTTTTAGGGAAATTTACCTCCCAACTTCAGTTTGGGAGTACAGTAATGGGAAATGGGAAATGCCCAGAATGCCCTAGATGTGGCGGACAGAGCACAAACTCAGCAGAGCCAGAGCAGCTACTGAAGAGTTCTGAAGGAACTACCTCCTCCAATGTGAGGGGGGCTGTCGTCAACACGTGAGTATCGACTGCCAGTAAGAGCTTTATCCAAGTGAAAATCTTGAGGAACACGTGCAAATGAAACAGGAGACGTACTCTTATAATAGATGAATGAGGAGAAGATGAAATCAAGCAGAAACACTGTATTTTTTAAATGTGGCAAAGTGGGGGAAAATCATGCTAACTTAATACAGTATTTTAGGAGAGAAAAAACAGAGACAAGGGGGATTGATGGTCATAATTTATTGAGTCTAAAAGTTCTTTACATGGGTACCTGCTTTGAAAAAATAAAACAAAGCAAAACTCAGATCTGATTTAGACCTTACAGAATAATGTCATTTTTCTTGATGATTCCTCAAGGCTGTGCAAGACTCCGTCGCATCACTCAGCACAGCCAAGTGCTACAATTCTTTCAATCTCTTCTCTGAGCTCTTCTCCCTGAGGCAGTCCTTTCTTCCTCCTCTTCATGCCCCTCTTCACTCTGAGCACTGCCCCCTGGGCTCTGCTTTACCCTCTCTCCCTCTCCAAAATCCTGGTTACAGCACATTCCTCACCCCATCTCCCTCACCTACCCAGACCTAAATGGGCTAGCTCAAATTCAATGGTATTCAGCAAGAATTTAGACTCAACATTAACTACTTACAATTCTTTAACTGTGGGAATACATAATTTACACAGTCACCTCAGATTAAAATATTTCAGGAAAAAATAAACTATTCTATTACTTTTGTACACATGGGAAAAATGATGACAACAGCAAATATTTTTATAGCATTTAATTTACTATGCTTTCTGTATATTATTTCCTTTAATCTCTATCATCATCATCATCATCATCATCCCCCTTTAACACATGTATAAATTGAGGTCGCACAGTCTAATTAGCAGGACAGGTTTCTGGTCCCTGCTCTTTAATCTGGCTCCAGAATCCACATTTTGAGCAACTACACCAAATGGACTCTTATCTCTCCCCACTGAGATTCTCTTCTTGAGTTTCTGTCTCTGTGGATGGTACCGCTGCATATCCACCAGACCCCTCTCTCTTGGCCCCCACCTTCCACTCACTACGAGAGCTTGCATGGATTCCTGCAGCAGCCTGTCCCTGCTTGTATGTGTGCAGGAGTGTGTACACATTCCCCCTACCACAGTCTTTTCACCATAAGTAGCCAGAGCATGAGGTGTCCAGTACTTAAAGTTAACACTTTAGCTTCGTGTATTATAAGATTTTGAAAACAAGCACACACACACAATCCAAAAAATACAAGGCATTTTTAAATTATTAAAACAAAGATTTTGAGTGTGTAGTGGGGTGTTGTAAGACTGGATCTCAACATTTCTGAACCCCTGAGGGTGAAATTAGGAATGAAATGTATTGGAAATCTTCCAGAAATATGCTTCCTGTGGCACTAAAAGCAGAAGTAAGAGCACATCTCATGGTGAGGCTCTTCTTGGGTCTGGGAGGGAGCAAGTTAATGACCTCAGGATAGTGGCCACTCAAGTTCCACATGACAGTGATGCTGGAGCCTGTCCCAAGCTCATCCTCCTAAGGGTACTGGCACCCAGGAAACTGGCAGTAAAGAGAGTGGATTTTAAAAGTGGAACATTGGAAGCAGGCCAGTGTGGGGCGGGAGTTTGCCTGTGTGTTGGGGGTTGGGGAGAGCAATATTCAGGCCTGGGGAAGGGCAGGGTCTAACAGTAGTCCAACTCTTTACCCTTCAAGGAACAACCATATGTCTTAGCAGTGACCCAAAACTGACACCCAGACACAATACATCTTTTGGAACAGAACCAGCAAAAATGAAGTATTCTTGGAACTCAGCAAGGGGTTCCTCCAGCCTCAAGGGGCATCTGTGATCTGTGCAAACATAGGGAGAAAGGTACAAGCCCTATAGATTACTGGCCATATAAGGGGAAGAAAGGCACTAAGATAGGGAGAGACTGGATTTCCTGCTTATCTAGGCACGCGGGAAGTAGAAAAGGTATTATTTTTTTAAAAAAAGATGGAATGTGATCTTATTTGTCTCTCGGTGTACATGAAATGTGTCATATCAATTATATTAACTATTACTGTAATTATTTCCTTCTCCTTCTCTCCACTCCATCTCTGAGACTATGGCCTGGAACTTATGCCTCCTTCTAATTTTCCTGAACCAACAGTGCATATCACTGTGTTTAATTCTGGTCTGCCATGACATTATTTCTTCATTAAAGGGGTCTGTACTTTGGTGAGATGTTCATGGTCTAGTCTGGTCCTCAAATTTGCAGGACCACAAAATGCAATTGGTTTGTTTACCCTGTACAGTGGTGGGTAAATTGATTCACACTGATTAATCCACAAGAGGGTGATTCATGAACTGGGAGAACAATATGTTAAATTGCTGGGAAAGATGAAACTGGCCTGAAAAGCTAGGACATACATTTGAACTGGATATGGTATTTGAAATGATTCAGTCTACCCTAGAAGCCAACAACAAAGCAAAGCACTGCCTTGTCAACACAGAATCAAAGCAAAGTGGTTTGTGTGCTGTCACATATTTCCAGAAAATTCTGGGAGACTGAGAGATTGCCTTCCATGATTGCTATGCTTGAAAAACCAAAACTATTACTGAGAATGAGATATTCCTCTCCCTTGAGAATACCGGAGTAACACTGATAAATTCTTACAGACCAACCCTCGTGTTTCCCATTGTCAATGAGAGACACTCTTATTCTACTTGCGCTTGTCACCATACTTAGAATTGTTAAACTTACATATGATGTTTATCAGTTATAGTTCAATGGGTAATTTAGATTGTGACAAACAAGTCTAAGCATCATAGCATAGCACCCAAGGTGCAAAAGAGCTAAAAGGACATCAGCAATCATCTAGCTCACTGGTTTCTAAATTGTGTTTCATGGATCCAAGGGGCTACTGAATAGAAACAAGAGGTTTGGGGAGGAGGCTGAGTAGACAGGTTGTAGCTGACCACCCCCTTGTAAAGAGTTTGGATTATTCAACGTGCAGAAACCACTGATATGATTTAATATAGAATGACAGGATAACATTTTATATATTAAATAAGCAATTTGGGAGATGTGATTGGAGGAAGCCAAGAGTCAAAGTAAGAAAACCACCTAGGAAGGTATAGTGTTTGTCTGAAGGAAATATGATAGTATTGGGGACCAGGGTGATAGCAGTAGAGCTGGAGAAAAGTGGATATATTTGAGATGTAATTAAGAGGTAGAATACATAGGACTAGGCTAGTGAGGGAACAGAAGCTATCAAAGATTCACTCATTTATTTATCTTGTCCAGGAAATTTATTGAGTGCTTACAATGGACTAGGTTCTCATTACAACTGGGTTACATGCTCAACTAGAGAGCCAAGGCTCTGCAATTCCTGGATTTCATATTTTAGTAGAGGGAGACCGACAACAGAGCAGTACACAGAGAGGCAAAATGTTAACATGCTTGGGAAGAGCTTGGGATACCAGTTGTAGGACTCACATTCTTTGTTTCCTTCTTTCAGGGGTCATTGTCCTATACCATTTGTTGTCCAATAAACCAGTTTTCCAATCCCCTGAAAATCATTTTGTATATTTTGCCCAGTTTTTCAGTCTGTAAGATGGAAGATGAATTTATTGCCTTCTATTCCATCATGGCCAGAAGTGGAAGTGGCTTTTTTTTTTTTTTTTTTTTTTTTTTTTTTTTTTTTTTTTTTTTTTTTGCATGGCTTTGATATAAAGAATAAAGAAAAGAGAAGAGTCAAAACTTATCACCAGGTTCTGACTTTAATAGCACAGTAGATGGTTGTGAAGCAGAACCAGGTGGCTTTGGATTTACTTTTTCCTTCCTCCCTCCCTTCCTTCCTTTCTTCCTTCCTTCCTTCCTTCCTTCCATCCATTTGTCTTTTTGTGTACGTGTTTCAAAAGTTTGTTTTGTTTTGAATATTCTTGAAAGCAGAGTAATGGTGGGAAGGATGGAAATCAATAGACTAATTTTGGATATGTTGAGTTTGAGGTGTCTATTAAATGTTATACTAGAATTCAAAGAGGAGGAATAGGCCACAGGAATCCTTGGACACCTGGACATATGGAAATATAGTTCGTCGAGACAAAGAATCCTTTAGAGGGAGCAGAGCTAGAGCTCATATTTTGAAATGTTAAGTCTATGAAACATTCAAATAACAGTATTGAGTAGGCAGTACAATATTTACATCTGGAGCTCAAATAAGAGCCTTGGGCTACAAATATAAATTTGAGACTCTTCAGCATATAAGTAACATTGAAATCAATGAGTGCATCAAAAAACTGTGGTACATTTACACAATGGAATTCTACGCAGCAGAGAGAAAGAAGGAGATCCCACCCTTTGCAACAGCATGGATGGAACTAGAGAGCATTATGCTAAGTGAAATAAGCCAGGCGGTGAGGGAGAAATACCACATGATTTCACCTTTAACGGGAACATAATCAACAAAAGAAAACAGCAAACAAAATACAACCAGAGACACTGAAATTAAGAACAATCTAACAATGGCCAGAGGGAAAGGGGGAGGGAACAGTGAGGGGAAGGGTTTCCAGGAAACACTATAAAGGACACATGGACATAACCAAGGGGGAGGGTGAGAGGGGGGGAGTGATGGTGGGAAAATGCAAACTGTAATTGAACAACAATAAAGTAATTAAAAAAAAAAACATTGAAATCATGAGAAAGGTTGAGGTTACTTCAGAAAAGAGAGAGAAGAGAAGGCAAAGAGAAAAGGAGAGGAAAGGAAAGCCAAAGAAAGAAGATAAAAACAGGAGGGCCCAATAACAAGCCCTGAGGATATCAGCATTTCAGGGCTACACAGAAAAGGAACCATCAGAGGGGAATAAAGGACTGGCCATAGACACAAAGGGAAACCAGAGAGTGTATTTTCAAAGGGAAAAAGTATTTCAAGAAAAATATCAATTTGTTCAAATGCTGCTGAGAGATCAAGTAAGATTTAAAAATTTTAAGAATCCATTAGAAGTTCTGGCCAAGATGGAAGCATAGGTAGAAATCCTTCACTTCCTTGCACAACCAAAAGGAAGATAACAACCAACCTAAAATCAATAAACAACCAGAAGCCTCAGAAAATCAAACTGTATGGAACTCTGACAACCAAGGAATTAAAGAAAAAATCACCCAGAAGAACCAGACTGGTAAGAACCCACCATGTGGGCCAGGCTGGCTCAGAAAAACCACAGCGAGGTGGCGGACCATGCAGGTGGGGCTGGCTGAAGGCAAAACTGAGATTCAGAGCTCACTGTGGACTACAGCAGTTGCTGCGGTGAGGCAAACTCCTGGTCTCACACGAGAGTCCGTTGGAAAGTGGGGTAAAGACAAGCAGGTGAGCTGCATTGTTCCCTCTCTGGCCCCTCCCCCATGGGCAGTGCTGCAGCACAGCAAAGAAGGTTGCCCTGCCCAGGTGAATACCTAAGGCCCTGCCCCCTTACAACTTAACAGGTATGCCAAGACAAAGAAATAGGGCCCAAGAGAAAGAACAGAGCAAAGCTTCAGAAAGAGAGCTAAGTGATAAGGAGATAGCCACTCTATTTGATGGAGAATTTAAAGCCCTGGTAATCAAAATGCTCACAGAACTGATTGAGCTTGGTCAAAAAATGAAAAAACAAATGAAAGATACCCAAAATGAAATAAAGCAAAATATTCAGGGAACCAGCAGTGACAGGAAGGAAACCAGGACCCAAAGCAACAATTTGAAACAAAAGGAAGAAATAAACATCCAACCAGAACAGAATGAAGAAACAAGAATTCAAAAAAGTAAAGAGAGGCTTACGAATCTCTGGGACAACCTGAAATATTCCAATATCTGAATTATAGGGGTGCCAGAAGGAGAAGAACAACAGCAAGAAATTGAAAACTTATTTCAACAAATAATGAAGGAAAACTTCACCAATCTGTCAAAGGAAATAGACTTCCAGGAAGTCCAGGAAGCCCAGAGAGTCCCAGAGAAGTTGGACCCAAAAAGGAACACACCAAGGCACATCATCATTAAGCTACCCAAGATTAAAGATAAGGAGAGAATCTTAAAAGCAGCAAGAGAAAAGAAGACAGTTACCTACAAAGGAATTCCCATAAGGCTATCAGCTGATTTCTCAAAAGAAACCTTGCAGGCAAGAAGAAGCTGTAAAGAAGTATTTGAAGTCATGAAAGGCAAGGACCTACATCCAAGATTACTCTATCCACTAAAGCTTTCATTTAGAATGGAAGGGCAGATAAAGTGCTTCCCAGATAAGGTCAAGTTAAAAG